>BPLR01007701.1:0-48876 GCA_021605095.1 Caerostris extrusa
CTTATCCTATCATTTTATCTCTTAAAGTTGTGCGTAAAATTACAAGAGTGATCTGTATTCGTAAGAAATAGCTCCACACCATCATAGCAAGATTAATGACTGACTCCACAAATTTTACATTTCCATTTTCAATTTATTTGAGATATTTAACAGGTCAAGGTGGAAACTAGTAAAATCTAATAATTTTCAGAAGCCAAGAACTGTTCACTATATGTGGCGCTGATGTTCGATTGCTTTGGGAATTATTTGAACTTATTCGTACATGTTGTTGCAACTTATTCTACATTGTTGTTGTCTACAACTATTTGTTTTTGTCTCATACAGTTGAACTACAACAAGAGATATATATAGTGTATTCCAAAATTTCACGCAAGATTTGAATTCTCGGCCATCCTTTACTCTTTTTAATGAGGAAGTTATAAAGTACGCCGAAAATTG
Source organism: Caerostris extrusa (assembly GCA_021605095.1). Lineage (NCBI taxonomy): Eukaryota > Metazoa > Arthropoda > Arachnida > Araneae > Araneidae > Caerostris > Caerostris extrusa. Next base: position 439 of record BPLR01007701.1, read on the forward strand.
TGTAAATGAAGTTTTTGTTTAAGCTACATACTTATGATATTTTGACAAGATGAATGCTCTGAATCATTTTCTACAATAAAACAACATGAAACTTTCAAAGTTTTTGAGAAAATTTCAGTTTCTATAAAGTTATGGAAAAGAAAATGGAGGTAAAGGTTTTCCCTTTGCAGCAACAATTTTTCTGCCTTCGTTTAACTTTGAATTATCGCGAATCGAGAAATCCACTTTTTCCCACATAAACGCATCTTATCAACTGATTTGAGAAAATTTTTGGATGAACTTATATAAATTCAGATTCTGTTTGCCAATAAATTTACTGCAGCGAAAAAAAAAAAAAAAATCATTTTTAAGTTATCGCAGCGCCAGTACGTTCAAAACAAAATATAGGTGCATGGTTTTGTATGTTAATAAATGTTGAAACTGAATTCCATTTGCAACTTCTTAATGATGAGAAATCTGGATTTTGGGCAGATATAAAATGCTAAGTATCGAGTAAAATCAATACGGAGATGGAAATAAGGATGGATGTGTTCAGTTGAATTTTAAGGTTTAACAAATTTTACGATGATAAACAGTCTAATGAATTCCATTAATTAGAATTCAATTGTTTCGTAAATTGCATAATGAAGACTTAGTGAAATTAGTTGTATTAAGTTTTTGGTGATCTCAAATATGTGTTTTATTTAACCGTTTAATTACAATTATTATTCGCTATTTTGTATAACATGCTAATTAGAATTTTACATTAAGAGAGAGAGGGATTGTTAAGACCTGGAATAAACTAGAGCAGCGAAGTTCAGAAAAAAATCCAGAAACCAATGGCATATTATGAAAAATTGACAAAAATCCCTTTGCTCCTTATGCTCGCCAAACAATTTAAAATTTATCTCTCAGAAAAAAATCATAATGAAGACAAAAATAGATTATATACAGCCACTCAAAAGTATTGACACATTTTAGCATGTATCATAAATTGCTATCTGAAATGTAAATTAGTCCCATTGAAAAGAAAACAAAAATTATGCAGTAAATTTTTTTAATATCTGAAAACAAAAAAAAAAAAAAAATCTTTACTATTTCCTGAACCTAGTTTGTTCTGATCTTTTAAATATTTTTAACCTAAGAATTATCAAACAAATATTGAGATACTTTTGAAACGAGAAATTAAGAATTTATCAGTCACGTTGTTTGTTGTCGCATCCCTCATGGAAGGAGGGAAGAGTGGTGCAGCTTCTGTTCTGATGGAGCACCCGTAGGTAGAAGTCTGACTTCTGCTCCTTGTCGCTCTTACAGTCATAGGAGACCGGGACCTACGGCTTAAAGTGGATTCCGAACCACTACAAACATCCATGGCACCGCCGGGACTCGAACACGAAACCTGTGGCACCAAGCGCCAGACACTCGGCCATTCAGGCCAATCAGTCACGTTAATAAAATGTAATTAACCACCATTATACACTGAAGTGACAAAAGTCATGGATACCTCTTAATATCGTGTCGGCCCTCCTTTCGCCCGGCGAAGTGCAGCAACTCGACGTGGCATGGACTCAACAAGTCGTTGGAAGTCTTCTGCAGGAATATTGAGCCATGCTGTCTCGATAGACGTCCATAATTGTGAAAGCGTTGATGGTGCAGGATTTTGGGCGCGAACAGACCTCTCAATGATGTCCCATAAATGCTCGATGGGATTCATGTCGGGCGATCTAGGTGGCCAGATCATTCGTTGGAATTGTCCAGAATGTTCTTCAAACCAATCGCGAACAGTTGTGGCCCGGTGACATGGCGCATTGTCATCCATAAAAATCCATCGTTGTTTGGGTACATGAAGTCCATGAATGGCTGCAAGTGATCTCCAAGTAGCTGAACATAAGCATTTCCAGTCAATGTTCGGTCCAGTCGCACAAGAGGACCAAGTCCATGCCATGAAAAAACATCCCACACCATTACGGAGCCACCACCAGCTTGAACAGTGCCTTGCTGACAGTTTGGGTCCATGGCTTCGTGGGGTCTGCGCCACACTCGAACCCTACCATCAGCTCTTACCAACTGAAATCGTGACTCATCGGACCAGGCCACGGTTTTCCATTCATCTAGGGACCAACCGATATGCTCACGTGCCCACGAGAGTCGCTGCAAGCGATGTCGTTCTGTCAGTAAAGGCACTCGAGTCGGTCTTCTGCTGGAATAGCCCAAGAAAGCCAAATTTCTCCGCACAGTTCTAACAGACAAGTCCCTTGTACGACCCAATTGATTTCTGCGGTTATTTGACGCAGTGTTGCTTATCTGTTAGAATTTACGACTCTTTGCAGACGTCGCCGGTCTCGGTCGTTAAGTGCAGGCGGTCGACCACTGCGCTGTCCATGGTGGGATGTTATGCCTGAAATTTCATACTCTCGGCACACTCTTGACACAGTTAACCTGGGAATGTTGAATTCCTAACGATTTCCGAAATGGCATGACCCATGCGTCTAGCTCCAACTAACATTCCGCGTTCAAAGTCTGTTAATTCCCGTCGTGCGGTCATCATCACGTCAAAACCTCTTCACATGAATAACTTGAACAGAAATGAAAGCTCTGCGAAAGCACTGCGCATTTATACCTGTTCTACGCGATGCTACTGCCATCTGAAAATTTGCATATTGCTATCCATGACTTTTGTCACTTCAGTTTATTTAAACAGTAAAATTAAACATTATGGTCTAACTTATTGCATGATATATAATAATAGCGGAAGTAAAAGAAGTTTCTGTAAGTGTGGGAATTCTAGCAAAAAGTAATTGAAAGAATGGAATGGGATGTCAGCTAGTGGTATAGGAGAAATATTGAAGGTGGCTAAGGCTACACTCTTCAATATTATGACTTGGTTCAAGAAATCTAAGATGTGGATTGTGAGACAAATTCGTTCTAATACAAGAACGAGTACAATTAAATTAACTCTGGGAAGTAAAAGAAGATTCGAGGAAATCAGCAACTCTTGAAACAATTTGAAATATTTTAAAGAAAAATAATTTTTATTTCGAAATACATAGGAGAAAGTCATGCATCAGCATAACGAACTAATCAGCTAAACTTACATTTGTTAAAGCTTATTTAAAACAGCCAATAGAATTTTTGGAAAAAAGGAATTTTTAAGTTTTAAAAACAAAAGTAAATGATGATGCAGTTTGCTTTTGGATCGAATGGTTAGCAGAAACTTTGGCACACACCAAATATAATCTTGCAAACCAACAATTCATGACTTACTGTAAAGTATGGAAAATACAACTAAATTGCTTAGGGTTGCATGCTAAGTTCTGGTGTGGGTAGCTTAGAACTTATTGATCGTATAGTGGACAAATATTTCTACTTTGATATTCTTAATTGAAATTTAAATCCAAGTACAAGCAATTTGATGATTTCAAGACATTTTTATCATGTTAGCATCGTTACATCGTTAGTACACAATACCGAGTTTCACTGCATTGAGTCTTAAAATTCTAAAAAATAGTGAAAAAGAACAAAAATAGCAAAAATATTATCGCTGATCATGAAACTATGTGACTATGAGATATAAACATTCCATACGTTTGTAATTCTCAGACTATTCATTGCATTTCCACTCATTTTAGGACAATGTAATCAATAACAATCGTGCTTTATTAAATGAAAATATTAAGAAAAATAGATAAGGAAAATGTTTTGGGAAAAATGTTAATGGAAAAAAATATAATTAATGATTAATAAATATTTTATAATTATTTTAAGTAAAAAATTTATTAATCATCCTACTTTTTTGTGACTTAAAATTACAAAAGCCTGGAAAATAAATGGCAAAATGTAAAATATTAGTACTGAAACACGATAAATATAATGTTATCACACACTTTGCTTTAGCGCCATAAAATGCAGAGCTGTATCAATAAAATGATATGAGTGAAAAAACCATTTTTTTTATGCCTAAAATGATTAAAGCAATAATTGCTATTAAATATGTTTTTCTCTTCAATATTTTTTCCAATGGCAAGTTTACAGGACAGCAGATATAAAAAACAAAGAACAAAATAGAAACAAATGACATCAGTTAATCCATCAACTTAAGTCTGGCAATCCAATAACGCCTCCATAAAGAAACAGTCGGCATTATAGAACAGGAAGTAGGGTGAGACATATCCTTCCTTAGTATATATTTCTTCCTGGTTACACACAGGTGACAGAGATGGTCTGGTGCCAGTTTAATTGTGTGAAGGTGCTTGTGGAGACAATCTTGACCAGAGAAAAGCCATAGTAAAACTACCGATTTTCTCTTGGTCATTAGGGATATCATGAATGGGATCGTACCAGAGCTTGTGACAGTTTCTAGCGGCAACATCTTCAAAGAAGGAGCACCTAAGTCTTTTTAATTATCGTCTTAATGGAAAGATAGGCCAACTCCTGATTATTTAGTTGAAAAACAGAGCCCCTCTCCTTTTTTTTTTTTTTTTTTTTTTGCTAGGAAATCAGTGGTCTCGTTTTCCTCTATTCCGCAGTGGAATGGGGTCCATTGCAAGACGACTATTTTATTTTGATCCGATAACCATTCCAGACTAGCTTTTAAATGTATGTAATAATAATCTTATTAAGCCATGATAAACCCTTGTTATCCATGATGTATTTGAATTGAATTTTTATTCACAATATTCTGCTTAATTAGTTCAATGAATCATATGTAAACAAGGTGGAAAAAGTACGGTACGAAGTGACATGGCATTAATTATTCAATTAATGCATGGCATTATTAATTCATGGCATTATTAATTCAATGGGAATTTGTTCTTCTTTTTTTGTTTATCATCTTTCCTTTTGATATAACGCGGTTAGTCTATAACTCGAGTATAATAATTTTTCTTCATAGTTGTTTTTCAGAAGGTTCCTACTATATATGTTTCTTTTTAAAAATAACGCTTTTAGGTTAGACAGTTTTTTCAAAAACACTTATAAATAAGTTGCACTATACAAATTGAAATATTCTGAATTGAAATTCAGAGAATAATACTTACATGCTTTTAAGCGTATGCGATTATTAAGCCACGATAAACAGTAATTATCCACGATATTTTTGAATTGAATTTTATTCAGGATAATCTCCTTGATTAGTTCAATAAATATCATGAAAACAAGTTGGATGAGACTGTTATTCGAAATGAAGTGAATTAGCAACTTGAATGATGTGATATAACACTTACCCCTCCCGCGGTTACAGTTGTTAATGCGGCCTTCGGCCTTCAAAATCTCTTGAAGCATCCAATTCCTTTTACTGCCCCTACTTATAAATCACTTTGATTTATTTCCAAAGAATGAGGCGTGCGAAGGAAAAGTCATCAATTCTTTTACTTTCCAAGACACAATGCAATTTTTTTCTTACTTTTTATATCACGTTTAGAAAAAGTGAAAAAAGCAATCGAATCAGCAACACTTAAAAGTTTTTCTCGCTTTCCCTTCTCATTAATATACAATCGACCCAACAGGATGGTGCTCAACGGACGTTTGTTTTAAAAGTTAACTGGGTGTTGTAAATCTAATGCTTTGCCGACATCAGTCTACTGAGGGTGGATAATAGTAGCGGTTAACTTTAAAGTGACATTTAGAGCATCATAAAATCACATGCTCTTAAGATGTGATGAGGGCAGGAGCGCTAATTCAAAATAAATCAAGGCAAGGTTACATACAAGTAAAGAAAAATTAAAATTGCGTTTGTTTGGAAATGTTTCAGAGATTTTTCTGATAATTTAACTTACATAATGAGTTTCACTTTCAGTTTGCTGTGTGCAAATCGTTTAATACTTATAAAGAAATATTTCTTTTGAAAATCCGAGTCTTAACTTAATTTTAAAAAAAAAGACATTAAAGCTTTATTGATAAATTTAAAGATCAAGATAAGAGATATTTCATTTGGGTGATGAGGGAAGATCTCTAATTATTATTAATATAATAAATAATAATAAATAAAGGCAAGGCTGCAAGTAAAAAAAAAAATGAAATTGAATTTGATTTAAAATATCTCAGAGATTTTTCGGATAATTTAATTGATTTTCACTTTCAGTTGCTGTGTAAATCGTAAAATATTCATGAATTTTTTTCAGAATTCTGAATACTATATAATTAATATATATAATATTTAATATATAACTTAATATAAATCAGAATTCTTAATAACTTATTTTAAAGTAAAAAAATTATGCTCTAATTTAAAGATCAAAATGAGAGTCATTTTCTTTTTTTTTCCAAATATATTTTTACAATGTGATAGGACAGAAGAAGGACAAAAATAATTATTTAACAAATGAGAAGAATTTAACAGTCTTTTATGAATACATTATCATTGTTAAGCTATTGATATATAAAAACAAGTTTAGACTCTAGTTATAGTTGTTATAGCTAATCAATAGTTATTGTTGAATAGCTTAATTTAATAATTTTCCTGTTTAAGAACATTTACGGAAGAAAGAATACTGTGTGGAAAATTTATTTCAAATATAATGTGAATAAATAACTTTTTATCACTTCAAATTTGACGTGTCTGAGCCATTCAGATCAATTTAAAACTCAAATAAATGCATCTTTCATTGAATAATCTACTTTTATATCCATTTCGATGGCGCTGTTATGTTATTAATGTGAAAACTGCAACCCAGCATATTTATTTCGCATCATTTCTTCTCGGTCTTTCATATCACAAATTCAAGTTACATCCAATTCAAACTACATAAATTTAAATTGATATATTTTAAGAAACTTCAAAATACACTTTAAAATCTAAAGAGAAGTATCTTTTATTGAATAATCTGCATTTATATCCATTTCGATGGCGTTGTTAAGTCGTTAATGTAAAGTGGCGGCATGTGCAAGAAAATAAAAATTCAGGCATGACTCATTGCTCTTCAAACTTTAAAAAAAAAAAAAAAAACATTCAAACTGAAATAATTTAAATAAAAAATTAAGAAAGATAATAATGTGTCATTACCATCCTCAATCATTTCGAGAAAAAGTAATTCAAAGAGATCAAACGAGAAGATATCTTATTCTTCCACATCAGTAAGTCCTCCAGTGCTGAGTCTAATACAGCATGCTCTTCACGTGTGTCCTAACCACGCCTATTGCAGTTTTCAACTCTGATACAATGTTTCGGAAACTAAAGACATCTAAATGGTGATTCAAGTAAATCAATATCATTGATCATCGCCTCTAGTCATTAAACTGCTTCATAGCAAATGTTATGCATAGACAATATATTCAATCCTATCCAGCCATTTTCAGAATTAAAATAACGAGCATCTTTCACTTATAATATTAACTACAAAGGGTGTTCAGATAGTTTTGTAATGATTTTGATGTTCTCCGTGAATTCAGTATAAATGAAAAAAAAAAAAAAAAAACTTGAATGGCATCAATTCGGAATAGGGTTTAATTATCGTCGACATCAGGGGTGGTCAATCCAAATGATCTTGCGGGCCACTTTGAAAATGCAACATGACTCCGTGGGCCACATATAAAATTATATATCCCCATATTAGATTTAGACCGACCATAGATATTTTTATATTCATACTACAACCTGTTATATTAATAGATGTTCTAAGTGCCCGCACATCATGAGTACGCAGAATATAATTTAATTATTCTGTGAACTCACAAAAAAACAGGCAATATCCTATATTGCAAGAATATTATTTTAAAATCAAAGTTATTTTTTTCTCAGAATAATTTTTGAATATAACTATAGTTTTCTGTGAACTCACGGGCCAAAAATGTTTAAGGCGGGCCGCGGGTTGACCACCCCTGGTCTACATAATAAAAATTATTCGTTGCTTTAAAATGTTGCTGGAAAAATAAACAATTGATTATATTTTTGCGCAATACGAAGATAAATATTTTTATTTTATTATTTAAAACAGATGTGAAAACCATGGTTTTAATATTTCTACAAGTAAAATAAATGACATAAATAATAAAAAAGAAATAAACACAAAAGTTCTCAAAAATCCATACCCAACAATGGTACATACACATCTTGCTATATCTAAATAGCATCTCATGTTTTAAAAACTCCAACCCCCCAAAGAATAAACAACGCTACAGGATCTGTAAAAAAAAATATATATAATCTGATTTAAAGTCAATAAAAAAAAAATTGTGCGATCAGCTAACTTTAAAACATGTTTCTCAGTTTAAGACTATGTGCATATTGTCGTAAGAAAATTATTTGACAGGTGACAAATGTAAATAAACAATTAAAATGAAAAGACAATGAAAATATACAATGAGAACAATACAATACAAAGGACAATGAAAATATGGAATATACAATTGATCAAGTTTGGAAATATTTATCTGATTGCAATAGAAAAACATCTATTTTCTACCGAAAAAGAAGAGAAAAAAAAACTTAAAATATTGTTTCAGAGAAAATAAGGAAAGTTTTGCTAAAGTTCTTATGCTTATTATTGGTTTCTCTAGTAACGGAAAACTTAAAAATCGGAAAGTAGAAAAAAAAAATGTCAAAATGAACTCGGATTGCTATTAGAAATATGTTTTAACACCTATTTTCCACCAAGGCATTTCATCCCTTTACCCAAACAATTTTCACTGCGTTAAGTTCCATCAGGATAAGGTTACCAGTCATACCTCTAAATCTATAGCTGAAACGGAACCGGAATTGTGACTATTCCATTTAAATGGATCCCACCCAAGTCCTCTGGCTTGTCTCCTATAAATTACTGTACTGCATTTGGACTTCAAGTTATTTATTAGCGGCAAACCAAAACATTGAACGGACGACAAGGAAAAAAAAATCAACCTTGATATTTTAAGAAAAGCTCAATATGCGATATGATAGTTCAACAAAAGGGATATAAGACTGAATATTTTAGAAAATAAAATTCTGATCTTTGTTTACAGATATATGATTTCAAAATCGTTACAAAAATGAGTGAACACCCTCTCTTTTATGCAGCTATGGATTGCATTAATTTCACTTTTTATGGATTAAACTTAGAGTCCATTTCATTCTCTAGTGTATATACATCTTCTACATAAACTGCTTAAATTATTTACTTATGCATAACAGTTTCACATGTATATAAGGATAGTATGTTCAATCCAATTCTGATATTTTCAAAATCAAATAGTAAACAGCTTTCACCTATATATTATATACAATTGTGGACTGCTTTAATTTTACTTAATATAATTTTTAAGATTCACTTGAGTCTTTCGTGCATGTGCATCTACTAAATAAGCAGCTTAAATTATTTATTTATGCATGATTGTTTAACATGTATATAAGGACAGTATGTTCATTCCAATTCAGATATTTTCAAAATCAAAATAGTAAAGAGCTTTCACTTATATATTATATACAGCTGTTGGTTGCTTAAACTTTATTTTAGGCTTTAAAGACTGGTTTCACTGTGTCATATATGAGCATCTTTTAAATAACCTTATTAGTTCAATTACTTATGCATAATTGAGTAACAAGTCACGTTGCAACTGAAATGAAAATCAGTTTGGAATAAGATTGGTCTTTATCTATTCATAATTTAGTTTTGTGTTTATAATTTTATTAGCAAGGAACTGTCTTTTCTTGTAATTCTGAATTAAACCATCATTAATTTAATTTTTCATTTGTTGATTTGTTTTCCGCTTAATTCGAATTGTATTTAATTATAATTTTTATAAGGTGAGTATGTCACTAAAATTGGCATTAACAATAGTTTCATTCTTACTCATTCACTCCTTATATAAAGTTAATTTCCTATCCTAAAGTTCACAACTTAACTTGAATGGGATCTATGTGTATTGTCGATTGAAACAATATTGCAGTGAATGCGAATGAATGTGATTGCAATGAAAGAATGAATTTTTGCAATGAATGAATGTGTTTTTTAATTGGTTCTGTTAATTCTTATACAAATTTTCAGAAGCAAAATAAAAAATTATATTTCACAGTAAAAAAAAATTAAGAACATGTAATTTAAAAAGATGCATCCCATATTAGTTACAAAAGTTAGCCTAATTCTTTAAAAAAGATTTCAGTTGATTAAAGTTAGCTTAATTTTAAGTTTAACAAATCTTTTTTACCAGTTTAAAATACTGAACAATAAAATTAGAATATTTATTTTAAAAGTGACCCACTCGTGATTCAGAGTTAATGAGCACATGCTATAGTGCAAATAGATCAAGGTTCAACACCAGTTGCTGGTGGGCACTAGTCACAGCTTTGAAAAATGGGTAGACTTGGACAAGATCGTGATATAGTATCTCATATCGACAGTTGACTAAATCGTCGACATAGTGACATAAATAAACACACATGTCACATATTGTGACACAGAATCTCATACCGACACAGGACCACAAGTGGACCACTTATAAAATAAAATTTGTGGTCACTTTTATATTAACATAATTTTATTTTACAGTATTTTAAATTGGTAAAAAGATTTTTTTAAATATGTCGATATGTTTACTTGGATAAAATTTTCCAGGTTTACTCCCATTAAACAATTAAATGTCGAGCAATTAACCATCAAAGCTCTTTCGGAGAGCGCAGTTCTTTTCTTTGGTAGCAGATTTTTATCAATTTTAGTATATAATTTGAACAAGTTTTCAAAATACTGAACATTTTATAGAATTATATCATGCATATTTCTTTATTACAGAAAAATATTTCAGTGTAAATAATTTTTTAAATTGTGATTTCAAAAATACAATTTCATTATTGATGTTACTTAAAAATTTTAGTAAGAGGTTTTTATAGTCTTTTAAAAATCATTGAAATGTGTTCTCCGAAAAAAACTGCTATAAAAAATCTGATAAATTCGAACTCTAGTTAAAATTTTAAAAACAATTTTGACTTATTTGTGAAAATCACTTTTCTACAAATATTTTGCAAGAAAAAAATGCTGCTAATAAAATCCACGTAAAAATTTTCAATTTGCGATCAAAAACTCCAAATTATCACAAGTACAATTTTAGCTTTAAATTACAATCTTTGAAAAGTTTTAATTTATAATAACCATATTTATTCATATTAGTTGTTAACGAAACTGATTATTTGTTCAACAAAATTCTTATAATTTTCGCTTTACAAGAGAAAATATTTCAAAATGTATTATAAAATATTGTAAAATATTTACTTATAAATATTGTTATAGAAAAAGATACTATTCCATTTTTGTTCAATATCCCTATAGCATGATATCCCTATTAAATGGGTATTTCCCAAAATTATATTTCATTTACGTTAGAAAAGTCGTGTTCTAAAGTTTTCTATGGAAAGTCATCTTCTAAAAAAAGACATCTAAATAAAGAAAATTTTAACATTTTAAATAATGATCGTTTTCTAGCAAAGTAAGCTATTAAAAATTATAGGTTAATATTTTGGAGCTGTTTTTGTTGGCAACGAAAATGTAATTTAAGACATTTAAAGTTAACGTAACGTTAATTTTAAGTTTAAGGTTAGAGTTAATTTTTTAAATGTAATTTAAGTGTTAGAAATTATGAACGAAAAGAAAATTTAATAAGTAAAAAATGATATTATATAATTTTTTTTCTTTTCAATTTAAAATTTTGTATGATTAAGTAAAAAATATTCTTATAACTTCGGTTAATTTACCTAATTTATGCTTACAATGCATATTCAAATAAGATAATAAATATTATGAACTGAACCTTTTGACTGAAATTTTCAAAAAAAAGGCTTTTAAGAAAATAATAATTATTAATAAGAGAACAAAAATTGACCAAGAACATTCAAGAAAACTGAAATGAAAATAATTAAGAAACCCCAAAGAAATGGAATTGAAAGTTTTATTTCTCCTTAAATAAAGGGACTGTAAATTTAGAAATGAGTGTTTTTCTTGAATGGCACTATTTGAATCAACGCCTGTCGCTTACTCATTTGCTATGCATCATCCGAAGAAACGGTTAGCTTGTTTGCCTTCTATTTGGACAACGTTCAAGACATGAGGAAATTCCAAGCGTTGCAATGTCTCCTATCACGCGTTTGTTTCCAACGGAACTGATTGAGAAGAATCTGAAGAATCTAATGCACTCTTGGCTGGTTTGTTTTGCTAGACTCGAAACAAAGGTGATCATGAAAACACAAGTCAAATCTAGGTCACAATGAATAAACTTCCTTTTATTTTTTTTTTTTTTTAACAATAATACCACTTTTTTTATGTTCAACACAAATCTATAAAACCTATTTTCGTAATGGCATTTAATAGTGATTTTAAGTAAATATTATCTTTTTCTGTAATTTTTTCCTAATAAAGTGACTGTTGTTCGACAAAAACCAATATGCATAAAGCTTACAATATAATATAAAATTTATAATATTTTCACTATTGTTATTTAACTATAAAGCCATTATTTCCATTAGCAATTCTCCATTATTTTCCTTTCAGCCATTATTTTAAATCATTTTATCAAAAATTTGTGTATTACAATCAGTTAAATCATTTTTCATAAAAATCATTTGAATCACCACTTTTCGCCAGTCTGTTACAAAAAAAACAAACCAAATACTTAAACAGCTATTAAATTAATGCAATGTAACGTATGAAAATCTTTAATTGCTTTTTATTATATTATTTTATTTATTTTTTATTTTATAACAGAGAATAAAATATATAAATTTGTTAAATAATTTTTGATGATTTATTAAATAATTTCTTAGCCAAATTACAGGGAGCATTTATAAAAGTTTGTATAAGTTCCCTTCTATATGAACTCTAGGATTATACAACCTGAAAGAATGATTAAAAACTAAAATTCCACAATTTTTATGCCTTAGCTTATATAAATCATTATTATAATACATTTTTGTAACAATATTAAACATTTGTGAAAGATAAAGTAATTGAACAATTACCATCATAACTACAGGTTAGAAAAAAATTCAAAAACATTTCAATACAAAATAACTAAACTATGAATTGCCTATTCACTACTGATTATACAAATTTCATTTAATCAAAACCGCTAACCAAAACTGATTATATTTGTTGCATAAGGAAAAACGCAGCCTAAAGCTAATATGTAATTCTGTATAGTTTAATATGTCTCAAGGAAGTAATGAAAAGTAAATAAATATAGAGTTTTCTTTTCATATCATTTACAATGCGTGTAAAGAATTTGATTATTTTGGCACGCCTTTAAAATGAATGTGAAAACAAAAAACAGTCTGGGAAAATATCATTCAGCCTGACAAGGATCAATGATTAAATGAGGGAACGTCCTCTAAATCGACAAATACTGAAGAGATCTGAAGACTTCTGGAGTCTCATAAAACAGTAGGAATAGAATGAGAGAGCCATGGTAATTGGAATTCCTCAAAAAGAAGATTAAATTAACGTTTTGAAAATCATTAGTTTTCTAAATTATACATTTTCTTTTACTCAAATTGTTTTTGTCGTTCGAGGTCATAACTAGAAGATTCGATTCTGATGTCTGACACTTTGCATATCCTAATGGAATAAAGAAAATCAAGGTTGTTTTCATTTTTAATAATACAATTTTTTACAATAGGACTCTTTTTTTTTATTAATAGAAGATCAAACATTTTTTAAAAAACATTTCTTAAATTTCTTTCAAGCATATTTGAATTTAAAAATTGCATTATGAATATTTTTATTAATAAATTATCATGAATATTTCGATTCTTTCAATTACAAATTGTATTTATTTCGATATATTTTGTTCCAACTATCGATTTTCTCCCATTTTAAGAAAATCATGATTATTTTTTATCACACATGGTGGTTATTATGAAAACGTTAAGACTTTGATATATTATAAGGACTCATTTGACATTTTTTAATAAAAAAGAATCATGATGGATGAAAATATAAAATAATGTTCAAAATATCCCAACAAATAGTAATAGAAATAAATTATTAACAATTAATATAATTAATTAACATTTAATAACAATAACAATAAATTTGAAATTGAGTGCATGAAAAAATTCCTGAGAATGCTTTTTTATCTCATGCAACTTTTAATTTTCTCAAATAAAAGTTTGAAATGATAAATTTGAATATTCATTTGTCGAAATAAATTTTCAAAATAACAAAAACTGTGTGTTTCTTTGAAGATTAATTGTGTTTAGTATATTATTCAGAAAAAATTTCTCAAAAAGTGGGTTTAGCCAATACTTGTTCAGTAGAGGAAATATGTTAGGAAATAGAAGCACCACGGAAGAAAAGGATCATTATACAATTTTTTTTTTTAAGAAATCAAAGGGTAACAGAAAAAAAGAACAAGATAAACAGTGTAAAATTGATCGGTTTTTTTTTTTTTTCCTTTTAGAAGTGCATTTTATGTTTTCTCTTTATAACAATCCGACAAAAAAAATACTAGAATAGAAAATTTAGTGTGTGTATTTTTCTTTTTGTCATGTTAATTTTTGTACAAAAAGAATATAAATGTGTGTACATTTTAAAACTACTTACATTCAAATGAACTATTTGAAACCACAGTGACTAAACTGATTGATGATTTTGAAAAGTCAATGAAAATTTTCAATTTTAGAAAAATGACGAATTTGCAGCACAAGTTTCTTTGTTGAAATAATACATAAAATATTTTTCAACAAAATAGTTAAGTTCAAGCACATATGAAATATTTGTGTGTATTTTGAAAGTAAATACACATACTTTTTCACAAACAGATACAAAAAAATAAAGCAAAATTTATTGCACACATATTTTTTCTGGCTTTAAATGTATAATGAAATTTATCTTTTTTTTTTTAAAAAATATCAAGGAAATCTCATAATAATTAAAATTTGACTGGTACCTTTTAAAAATAACTACTCTAGACTACGTGTTTATTTTAAACATTACACATAAAAATTATAAAAAACCATTTTTAAAATATTGTTGTAGCAGTGCTATATATTTTACAAAAGAAATTATTTACGTACTATTATTAAAAACTGTTTTAACTGATCCAATCCAAATATAATAGTCCTTTTATTCTCTATTGCTGTATTTAAAGATAACTTGTTTTAATTGAAATTATTTGCTGTTCAGCTGATTTTAATTAGGTTTCTTTTTGTAATGCTGGGAATTTTTTTCTGCTGGTTTCATTATGCATACTTTTTAATAATTTAAAAGTGATTCAGCGAACGACCTGTACCTGCTTTGAATTGAGTATTTAATCTTTGAAATCCTTCTCACCTCTTTTAATTTTGAACGCACTGTGCAACCAAATGATCTAGATTTCACTGAAACTCATCTTGGTAATTTATAATGAAAGAATGTTGGAAGTAATAAATCACACTTGATGAGAAAACAAATGCTTGTCTGGTTTCATTTGAGTTCCCCACCCATCAACCACGATGACTGTTTTGGTGGGAATTAATTCAATGGACGCTACAATCTGTCTCCTCCTTTTTTGACATGTGAAGGACAAAATATGTGTAAAGTAAACCAGAACAATGTCAGAGCTAAAAAAAATTTTCGACTTTCTATAAAATCTTCAAAGGCTCAAAATACAGAAGAAATATAGAAACTAATTATTTTCCTGAGTATATCAAGATTGCCAATGTTTGGATTTTCTCAAAATCTTGAGTTTTTACTTGAAGTCTTGAATTGTTGGTTCTAGTTCGAAAATTATATAAACTCTTGCGTTTGAATCTTATTTAGAAATTGATGCATATAATAGTTTTCATATTGTGATATATGTACATCTTTGGACTGTATAATAATTTTACTAGAACAAAATAATTTGATTAAATATTCTCCGAAGCCTATGCTTCAGTTTTTTAATTTTCATATTTGTTTTAGTTGTTGACTTGTTAACTTGTTGTTCCTTTACTTTAAATATTGGTAATAAATTTTATACTAGCTATAAATGGTGAATATATCTTCATTCAAAATAAACCAACAAAATACTCCAACACAGAAACCTAAATTATATTCTCAGTACTTCAAAGTAGAATGACTTACTGAAACAGAATTAAAAGAATAGCTAGAACAAGGCATAAATAATAAGAACTCCGGTTGCAGTAAGTATACAGTGACGCTCAAAAATGCAGGTAAATCAATGCTATCGAAACATGACGATTCAATGAAGCATAAAAAATTCAATGCAATATATTGTATTTCAAAGTAGAATTACTTACTGAAATAGAATTAAAAGATTGGCTAGAACAAGACATCAACGATAAAAACTCTAGTTTCTGTAAATATACAGTGGCTCTCAAAAATGCAGGTAAATCCATGCTAACAAAACATAACAATTCAATGAAGCATATCGTATTCTAAAGTAGAATTATTTACTGAAACAGAATTAAAAGATTGGCTAGAACAATTGCTGTAACTATACAATGACTCCCAAAAATGTAGGTAAATCCATGGCATCGTAACATAACGATTCAATGAAACATAAAAATTTTGCGAGGTTATTAAAACAAGAATTGTTAGAGTAACATTTATCAAAAATAAATAAATATTTAATTAAATAAATTTAAAATGCAATTTTTCAAACTTGGTTTTGCTTAGATTTCGAAATTTTACGAGCACAAACTTGAATTTTAATAAAATAAATTGCAAAGCAGCCTTAGTGCATATATTCATTTCGTTTTTGACGAACAATTTCCATAAAAAATGATCAATCTAAAATTAATTTAATAAAGCTGTTTTAATCACAGCTTAAGTACATTTAAATAGTTTTCAGTTGTTTAAGCAGAAACATTAAAGTTTTTATATTATGAATTTTTTAAATATAAAAATTGTTAGAAATATCTTGATGAAGGACCTAGCTTTTAAGTAAAATAGCTCTTGCTCTATTAATTAAACAGCTAGCCAAATTTTTTCAATATAAAAAAATGAAGTATATGATAAGATCGAAGATAAAAAGTATAAAAAGAAGGAACCGTCTTTTTTACAATTTACTGCTGATTCTTCTGCATTTATTCATTATTTTTGGTTTATATTCTAAAAACATTTTAAAAATACAGTATGGTTTATTCATCTTCACATTAGATGAATAAAACATGACACATATCAGATAAAAATTTATGTAGAGATTTCTAAATCTTAATTTATAGAGAGTTACTAAGACTCACTCAGCTGCATAAATATTATATTTGAATGAGGAAGGTTAACGATGGGGAACACGCCTGATAATGAAGAAGGATAGCAATATTACAAGGCCAGACAAAAATTTTCACACCTGCAATTACTGCTATTCCGTTCTGCAAAAAGTTTAATTGTTTACTCTCCAGTACAAACGCACTCGTTTAGGAAAACATTCAACCGGAAGTACTGATGCTGATGATAGTGAAAATTGCTGGATGGAATTAAAATGCAATATAAATAAATTGTTATAAAATAAACAAAAACAATTCATGCGGAGTTAAGAAACCAGTAGTAATAACAAATTTAGTTCTGTAATATTTGTTTGAAAACATTATTACAAATATGAATTGCAATGATTAGTATTCAATTTTCAATGTACTCTGACCAACTATTTCTAAAGATTTAACAATTTTAAATGACTTTCAAACCAACCTATAATGTCATTTATACTTAGCAGTAATAGTTATTTACAATAGTTATACTTATTCTCATTTATGATAGTAATACTTATTCTCATTTACGATATTACTTTTTATACTTTACCATTAATACTTATTTAATAGCCATGCATATAAACGAATTTAAAGATATAACGATTTCCTGAAGGCAGATAATTTTTCTTATAAAGATTCTCTGAACACATAATCATCAATAAATGTCGATTTTGATTTGGTCATTGAGATAAATATTTGAAAATTACAGTGCAAATATTTCTCATAAGCACTCTAAATAAGCAAGTTTTTTTATCAGAGTAACTTGTGAATAACGCTAATGAATTTACTCTTTAGCTCTAGGCAAATAGGTGAAATAGGCGAGGCCCAATACAAATGATATTTGTAATGGGGCTCGCAAATTTCGAATTTTTTAATGAATAATTAACATTTTAATTAGATTAATGTAAGTATTAAATATTTTTCTTCGACAAATCTTAAATTTACTATATTTTAGTGCAAATATAGTATGATTTAGGATTTTTTTATGTCCTCAAATCAACAACTAGAACTATTGAAACTGCGAAAACATGACTAATAAAATAAATAAGTATAAAAGTAATCCTAAGTTATTTTTCAACATAAAAATTAATTAAAATGGTTTATTGATAAATTAGAAGTGACTTCTTAGAAAATTATTAACATAGCATTCAATAGAATGATAAGGAAATAATACGAAGTATATAAAATACGATTAATGCATAATGCTTGATTCTGTGACTTTAATATTTTATGACTGACTGGATTCTATGACTTTAAGTTTAAATGATTTATTCATTTAACTTATAAATATTGCAACTTCAGAAATCACTTCAGCTTGAACATCTCTAAAAAAACTCAAAGCGTAATTAAGTGAAACTTCTTAATTAGCCAAACGAAAACTTGTTCTATCGCTAAAGCTTTCTTTTTCCTGAATTGATTGGCGCCATACTAAATCTAAAAACATTACCTCCTCTGCATATTAATGCCGTCAAATTCAGAATGACAAACTATCTTTATGATAAGGTTCAAGTGTTTTTTTCGCTCTTAATAGCAGAGCCTTCTCTCATCAATCGATAACAACATTTGACAGTTTATAGTGTAAGTTCACTCGAATGGTCTTATAACTTCTCACCATACTTAATTTGGCTTGATGGCTGAAAAGAATCTTTTAAATTGATTTATCCTTCTTGTAACAGAAAGAACATTATTCTAATATAAAAAAATAGCGCAACAAAAGCGAAAAAAATGTTTTTCAACATCTTCACATTGTGCGACAGAAGGGAACCGACATCAAAATTGTTTAGCTCAGAGATCACTCTTTGGATCATTTCGTTAAGGAAGATTTCTTTTACAAAGAGTGCATAGCACATAGTACTACTTAATATACAATCAATTTTTAATTCATTCATCATTCAAATCAAATCAAAATTATAATTAAATTTAAAAAAATTATATATATATACCGAACAAAATTTGTATGGGGTTAAAAGAATCATTTACATAAAGTGCAAGCTCTAAGTATGACTAAAAAAAAATTTAAACTGGATTCTCTTATTTTGTTTCCTGTTCCCCTGTTATACATATTTTTTAAAATTAATATTGATTTTGAAACAAAATAAAAATAAAATGCTTTTTAACAAGTATTATCTTTCCTAATAATTCTGACATATCACTATCATTAATATATATGCTTTTAAAAGTTAATATTGATTTTGAAACAAAAAATAAAAAAATAAATTGCTTTTTTAACCAATATTATATTTCCCAATACTTCTGAAGCTAATAAAATATTTTAACTATGCACTAATAAAATATTTTAATATATATATATATATATATATATCGATGTAAGGTTGAGAAAAGAAAGATAGTGTTTAAAGAACTAATTAGACATTGACATTCTTACTAAATTACGATTTTCATTCTTGTTTTAACACTGCATACTCTAATTTAATTTTATGCACTTATAATTCACTTTAATCTCTAAGTTCACTTAGATTACGATAATGAACAAATAAATATACATTTAACGATTTATTTACTACCTGAAACAAACAAGTTTATTAAAATTTGCAATAAAAAGACAATGGTGAAAATTTTCAAACTATTTATACTTCTTTTATTGTTGTAGTTTAAAATTTGAATATGATTTAGAAGCATAATGTTTAAGATAAAAATATATTTTGCTAGTATTAATTTGAAATTTTCTAACATATATATTTTTTATTTTTAATTCAAATATGTTTTTCTCTATAATATAGAGAAAAAATTAATATGTATAATTAATATGATATTAATTATATTATTATCTACGTTATATTTATATATATAATTAATATTAATCATTAATCATTAATCATAAACTCATTTATTATACCAACGATATATTCGTATAATTGATGCAAGAAGTTTTAATTAGGCACTTAATTTTTTGACTTTTGTTTTCTTTTTTGTTCGGAAGTAATTTAATTAAAGACCCTCAAGAATTTTCCGTGGTACAATGGTTGAAGTTCATTGCTTTATAGAAATAAAATTAGTGAGTTCTCCAAAAAGCTTTGACATTAAACATCCAAACCCCATGTAATTACGTAAACCACTATTTATAACCTCTGTATGCAAATTACCATTCAGTGATAAAAATAATACTCGCAATTTTATGAGGTCTAACTGGTTTTTCGAAATTTCTTTTTCTTTCTCTATCCCTTTTGTTGACATTGCTTATAATTTAAATTTTTCACGGCAGTTTATACCTCATTGTTCAATAATTAATGATGACGAGAAAATACTATTTTCCGCTTACAAATAGGGGTAGTTAAATCATTCCAATTAACATAAAACTTTGCTGACACGAAATGGCGACAGCACTGCTATATCCTTTGTGACTCTGAAGACAGACCACTAAATTTTGAAAAAAATCAAAAAATAATGCTTACAAATTGTTATTTTTTTTTTCTACCTGTCAAAGTGAATATAAAAAAAAACTAAGACTTTCCTATAAATAAGAGAGATTTACAGACAGAGTGAAAGAACGAGAGCACTGCAAATAACAAAGCGTTATTGATATAGATATAGAGTGTGTCAGGGTGTCAAAATAGGAAGTCTGAGTTTTTGTTTCAGGAACTTTTCTCCTTTCTTTCTTGAGCAATATTTCTCTTAAATGTATTCTTGCCAAGCTGTGTTTGTCGACTGAATTCAAATACTTTTAGAATTACTTTCGCGTTTATGTAGATCATTTAAAGTTATATATATATATACATATAAAGAGAGAGAGATAAATAGATATAAAGTACAAAGCCACTAGCATAAGTTTTCATAACAAAACCACAATAGTATTCGCAACACGTAGATTTTCGTGCTCTTCATTGAAACAAAATCGCATTGTATATTTCAAATACTGAAATGTGCATAAGCTGCAAAAGCAAAATTGAAGCAAGATAAGCAGAAATATCAAAAGGTGAAAGACTGGAACTGCATCGGCAGATGAAAAGGACACATAGATCTATACAAAATTTTCACAAACAGGGCAGGGAAATCAACAAACCCCAAAAAAGGAATTATAATTATATATTTTGAGAACAGTTTAATCAAGAAATATGTACTCTCAGGTTATTATAAACCTTGCTATTTCTGCTAGCTAGGTTACTGGAGTTAAAAGTCAAAAACATAGCTAGCGACGTGTTCCGATAACACGGACAAGACAAAATAACCTTCCGTTTAGAGTCTGTAAGATATAGGACTGAAGAACAACAATTCGGCAGAAACAAAGCTACAGTTATTCAGTATTCACTACATATATATTGTAATGTGTTTCATTGGAACACAACCACATCGTGTAACAAAAAACCATCATAACATTCGATATATCTAAACTTTATAGTGCCTCACATTCAATCCTCTCAAAAATGAATATAAATAAAGAAAGAAACAGCATAATATATTGATTGGTACGTATTTCTTGATAAAGCTAATCTCATGGGTGTTATGATATATTTCTATTGTATTTTGCTGATTTCCTGGAGAACTTGCTTCTCATCCTGTTTTTTTATTTATATTTGTCTTTTGATCTAGATGTTTAATCCTTTTGTTGTCTAAATGGTTTTAACATCTAGATCAAAAGACAACGTATTGATGTTGACTTTGTGTTTGTCTAGTTATTCTAATAATTATATATATATATATATATATATATATATGTGTGTGTGTGTGTGTGTGTGTGTGTGTGTGGTGTGTGTGTGTGTGTGGTGTGTGTGTGTGTGTGTGGTGTGTGTGTGTGTGTGTGTGGTGTGTGTGTGTGTGTGTGTGTGTGTTTGTGTTTGTGTGTGCGTGTGTGTGGTGTGTGTGTTTGTGTTTATGTGTGTGTGTGTGTGTGGTGTGTGTGTGACAACACGGAAGCTTTTGAAAGATGTAGTAGTAATCCAAGTGGATTTTTCAGAAAATTGAAAAGCCATGAGTCTTTTTATTTATTATATAATTAATACTGATTAAAATATTTAAAGAATTGTCGACCGTACCTGAAAAAAAAAGCTACATCCAGTAGCTGTGAAAGTTAAAAGTACCAGTTAGTCAGAGAGAAGAAATTAAAAACACATCTGTAAAAGTGGTCTGGTTAATATCTTGTAGGGGAGAGAGCTGACAACCCACAAGGTAGCGAAAAATTGTAAAGTATAAGATTTACAAGTGGTTGTTACCAGAAAACGCGGAACTGAATTGAACAAGGGTCAGTGTAAAAATTGAATTTGTTACTTATAGGTCAGAAATTCAGAATGAGCAAAATTTGTGTTATTACACACACACACACACACACACACACACACACACACACACACACACACACACACACACACATATATATATATATATATATATGTATGTATGTGTGTGTAATTACTAGCTGCACTCTGTCACTCAATTACATTCTAAAAGGCCTTATCATTTTATCCATTACAAGTTATGGGGTTTTCCACCAATAAGCCGAATATTTCCAATTTGTTGGTTGCCGCCATCCGTTACGTGACTCGATTTTTCTATAACAGCCAGCTGCGCTGCCGAATTGTAATTTGTTAGTTTTATACCTTGCCACTTCTAAATGAAAAAAAATAATGATTCCTCTATGTTACTGGAATACTTCGCTAGAATTTTTTTGACTTGGATCCATCATTTAGTGAGCGGAAATAACATGGTTTATAATGTTCTGAGGGTAGGTTTTCCCCTCATAGCATTATCTTCAAGATAATATAATAGATTTCTTGTTTGTTTGTTTTTTCCCCTAATTTTCTAGGCGACTTCAGCCTCCCCCCATTTCAGATTTTTATATTTATGCGTAATTTCTTTTAAGATCTTGCCCCTGTAGTTTTTTTTTTGCCAGTTTACCACCGATTCTTGCATATATATATACATAAATTCAAGATTTATAAGTTTATAAAAAATCATAAAAAATTAGTTCAAGATCCGAAGTGCATATTAGTTGCAGCGACAAAACTTAAAATCGTGAAAATACATAAACCTAAATGTTTTCGTAACAATATATAAATTATTAAACATTAATTATTATTAATTTCAAATTTTATTGGAATAGAATTCAGTGTTCCTTTTTACTAAATGATCGTTAAGCTAATTTTAAATTAATTTTTACTCTCAATTACTCGTTTTTACTTTTAAATTGCTTTTAATTCTTTTAATTCTCGTAATTTTTAAAAATTACCACTTGATTATCGATATATTATCAATCACTATTAAATTAAATATGAGATGTAAATGTATTGTAACTTTTTTAAATATCTCTTCAATTGTTTCAGAAATATTTATATTTATATAAGAATTAGATTCTTCGTTACAATTTTCCAACTATTTTAAAAAAGCGAACTTAGACAATTAAAGTTTTTTTTTTTTTTTTTTTTTTTTTTCCTGGTTTAATTTAAAAAAAAAATATCCCTTGCTCTGAAAATTCGGGTCTTTTCAGATAAAACAACTGAAAGCAAGCTTTTTTTTTCTTTTTCGCGAATTATAAAAATAAATTTTATATCAACTGTTATCTTCAACAAATGCACAAATGCATTTTTTAATTTTAAACAAATAAATAAATAAATTATAGCATTTTCTTTCGTACATTTAAGCAATAAATATTTTCAAATCTATTTCAAACCATGAATTCAAATGGTGATTTATTTCAGTAAATTAACGCCTTCAGTAAATGTATATTTCTGGTAATACAAAGGTTAATTTCAAAAATATGTGAAGAGAAATATTCTTAGATAAATTTATGAAAAAAGATCTTCCGATCTATAATGAACACTAAACAAATGCATTTTTTAATTTTAAACAAATAAACTACAGTTTTATCTTTTATATGTTTAAGCAATAAATATTTTCAAATCTGTTTCAAACCATGTATTCAAATGGTGATTTATTTCAGTAAATTAACGCCTTCATTAAATATATGTTTCCCGGTAATACAAAGGTTCATTTCAAAAAGATGTGAAGAGCAAGATTCCTCGAAAAATTTAAAAAAAAAAGATCTTCCGACCTATAATAGATATTAAACTTACAATAAACACATAGAAATAGAAATTAAACTTACAATAGAAATAATAAAACAGATGTCTAAAAAATAATAATAAAAAGATGTTATAAAAGCAGTCTTAGCGAGCAAACTTTAGAAGAAAATCATTAATGTACAATTGAAATAGCGCGCTCTAGTGAAATGTGTTTTACTTTCATACAACTTAATGACGTTGTTGAAAAGACCTACTTTTGTAACACACCCCGACAAATGAGTTTGAATTCAAACAGCAAAGCGCTATAAAAGAACCGCAACCGTATATTATCTACTTAATCTGATGTTTTGTTTATTTTGTAGACTAAAGACAAGAGTATTGCTTGCTCGCCTGATATATTGGACTAAATTAAAAAAAAAAAAAAAAGTACTGATTCGATATTGCGAAGAGTTTTTATTTTGATCCAACTCGAAAGCAACCAAGTGCCGCTCCCTCCAGACAATAGAGGAGGGATTTTTCCTTCTGGGATGTCCAAGGTCAAGGTCCAATGCCTCCAGGCTGACTGGTTATACGCTGACCTCACAAAATTCTTCGACCGCACTGCCAATAATCTCTGTTTTTCTTGCAACTATAATTAAATGCGAGTCCAAAGAAACCGGCTAAAAAACAATTTCAATCAAATAATTCTTGCTCTCTCTCATCGTGAGAACAAAGGCTGGAAGACTTTCTCTGATTTTTCTTTTTTCGCCACATCTGAACCAATGATTAACTTTCCGTGGCTACAAAAGTGCAACTTGAATTGCGACGTGCGCTGCCTTCACATAAACTTTCAATGCCGAACAATGTAGGAAATAAAACTTGTCGAACCAATTTTCTCCCAATGACAACTGTGGCTTGACCTTTGCCTTGAGTGCAAATGTATTGATGAATGAAGTAATACTCAATTTATTTTGTTATTTTATTTGTTGGTTCATTTATCCTTTCACTGCAAATTTGAATGTGACGAACAGTGGAAACAAAGCATGTTATGAATAAATCAAGTAGCGATTTTTTTTTTTTTTAAATAAGTCTTCTGTTTAAAATGGCTGTTCGTTGAAATAAAGGTAATTGACATTCAATTTTAAATCAAATTTGACACAAAAGTGGTATTTAATTATAACCATATAACAAAATCACCAACAAATAAAGATAACAACTCTCTTTCAAATCGTTGCAAAAACAAGTTTCTAAAGTTAAAGAAGCATCTGAAAAATTTTACAGAAAGGCCTGGGGATAAAGTAATAAACATGCATTTTATAATGATTGGTATTATTTTCTCTATTTGAATAGAGTTTGGAAAACTTAAAGAAACATTCCAATCTTTTCCTTCCGTCAGAATAACCAATTGGAAGAAAATGTTAAGTAGGTCGAAAGCCGTTTATTGTATTACGCCATGTCGAAAGATAAAGATAAAAGGGCAACAGACTGAAAAAGCGATATAGTCAACGACTTAAATAGCATGATTCTTTTTCTTTCGAAAAACAGGCCGCGAAAGTACAACAGTAAGATTTTTAAATAGCATTTAAGTTTTCTTCGATTTTAAGGTGTTTCTTAATTATATCAAACTATATCACAGATAGTGGGGTTTTGGGGGTTTTTTTCTCATAGCTTCAGATTTATTCTGTTCAAAATTTAATTGGGACTTTTCTACCTTAAGATAAATATAACAAAATATAGCAAAATTTTTATAAAACTCTTTCGCGCCTTTATAACTTTTAGTACAGCAACAAAATTACAAAATCGTTTCCTTTACTTTCTGTCTATTGTTTCTTTTTCTTTCTTTTTAAATTAATCTGAACGAATTTTTTATTGAATATTATGGAATATTCAGTAATCCTTAAATGTAGATATTACCGTGTCTAACTACCGAGCATTTAAGGTTAACAGTTATTTTAAGTTAATCATTCGTTAATCCTTTAAAGACGATTTCTTTACATTTGATTTTAAAGCTTTTTCAATTTAAAGAAGTGCTTTTAAAATAGCATTGTCTCATGAAAACAAACTTTGAGAAAATATTTTACAATTATATGAACAAATTATATCCAATTTTTTTCCTGTTGTTTTTGTGTTACTTTTCTCTCTCATGTCTTTAAAGAAAATTACTTTTTTCACCGTACATGTCAGTTCAGTATTTTTTTCTTGATATCAACTTAACTGGTTAGGCAGCTATGGTTGAAATGTGAACAGCTTTTTTAAGTTAATCACTCTTTAATATTTATAGGACGATTCCTTTACATTTGATTTTAAATCTTTTTCAATTTAAAGAAGTCATTTTAAAACAGCATGGTCTGATCAAAACAAACTTTGAGAAAAATTTTTACTATTATAAAACAAATTACATTATAATTTTTTTCCTATTTGTTTTTATGTTACTTTCTCCTATGTCCTTAAAGAAA
The DNA here is from genome assembly GCA_021605095.1 of Caerostris extrusa. Classification (NCBI taxonomy): domain Eukaryota; kingdom Metazoa; phylum Arthropoda; class Arachnida; order Araneae; family Araneidae; genus Caerostris; species Caerostris extrusa. The sequence continues at coordinate 26,949 of BPLR01007701.1, forward strand.
ATTACTTTTGCGACATTTTGAATTGCAACATTTCAATTCAGAATTTTTTTTCTTTACATCAACTTAACTGTTGAAATATGGACAGCTATTTTAAGTTAATCATTCTTTAATCCTTATTCGAAGATTCCTTGACGATTTTAAATCTGCCTCAATTTAAAGAAATCACTTTAAAATTGCATCGTCTTATCAAAGCAAACTTTACTACCACTACATGAACAAATTACATCTCAGATTTTTTTTTTTTTTTTTCTTGTATTACTTTTTCCAATATCCGGGCAATAGCATTCCTTTTCCCACTGGATTGCAACATTTCAATGCTCTATTTTTCTTGCATTGGAAGCTGCAGTTCTTAAAAGATGAGGTCTACCTGTCTTTTCCAAAAAGGGAGGAGCCCTGGAGACCGCATTGTTCGCCACTCACTTTGACTGACAAGCGGCACACAAAAAAGGCGTTACACTTTCCTTGGAATAATCATTAGTGGATGGTCCAAAAACACGTTTTTAAAAAACACACTTACAGATAAAAACATATAATCACATTGAGGTTTAATGATCTATATTTTCAATCTCATAAGTTTAGTGAAAAAAATGATAGCACGAAAGTAAGTCTCATTACAAAAACGCATGATTTTCTTTTCTTTTTCTTATAATTATGCAGACTAACTTCATGCCTCCTTTTTACAAGAAAGCTGGATTATTGCATCAGTTTATAAGCATTTCTTGTTCAGTAAAAAAAATTATTTATTTTTGAAATATTATAAACATTATTTGACCTTCGGCGATCACATCAACCCATGCAATCATTTTGTGTAATCATTATTTTAATATATGTAATCAGTTTGATTTACAAAAAAAGAAAAAGAAAAATACGAAGAAATGAATGATATTAAAAGTTTCCTCATTCATTCTAAAAAATAACAAATTCGAAGAAAAGTAGGAGTTATAATCAAGAATGCGGTTTGAAAAATAACTTTTCTTTAATGTATCTGCATATTATTTTGTTGGCAAAGCAACATTGATTAAAATTTTTATTTAAAAAATGTTAAAACTTAAGAGGAATACAATAAAGCCTTTTAAAATCACTGCCATTCTGATTCCTCATAGAATATGATGGTTTATCAGATATCGGCTGTCTAACGAAGGTCGACTGTAGATCGACTACAATTCTTAAGAACTGATATGCCTGAGTCTTCTACGATTGAATCTTAAATGTGTTAAAAAGAAAGTAAACAATTAAGATGAAACAAAACCAATCTGAAGTCATCTTTCTGAAGAGAAATACAATCTACCCTCTTAAATCTATTGCCATTATGATAAGTCATAGAATATGGTTGTTGTTGGGATGTCGGCTGTAGATCAACCACAATTCTTAAGAAATGTGTGCATAAGATTCCTAGAATTGAATCTTAAATAAGTTTTAGAAAAGATATTACTTTAGTCATCAAAAGTATAAAACTGTTTATTTCCGGTCTGTATCAAATGTTATGTTTGTATGAAATAATATTTCATCAAAAAATATATATGAAATTATATTCCGTCAAAAAGCATATATGAAATGATCTTCCTTCAAAAAGCATAAAATGAAATGACCCTACGTCAAAAAACATGTATGCAATAATATTTCATCAAAAATATGTATGAAATTATATTCCGTCAAACAAAAAATATGTATGAAATGATATTTCATCAATCAAATCACTTCGATTGTAAGAAAAGTGAATAATGCAAAGAAATGAATACTATTAAAAGTTTCCTCTTGCATTGCAAAAACAACAGATTCGAAGAAAAATAGGAATTCTTATGAATAACACGGAAAAATAACTTTAGGGCGTTCTCGCGAGCGATTTTCGCGGCTCACGCATTCAAATGCAGATGGAACTTAACCTCTTAAAGCCACTGCCATCATGATTCGCATTAGAATAGGGCGGTTAATCGGGCGGCGGGGTGTCTAAGGAAGGTCAACTATGGATCAACCCCAATTCTGAAAAAGTCTGAGGCTCTTAGGAATGGAATGAATAAGTTTTAAACTTATATATTTTAGTCATCAGAGGAATCACCTAGTACCAAAGGGTTCCTTTTTTGCTCTATACCAGGGGTCTCCAAACTATGGCCCGCGACAGCGAGTAGATTATTGTTGCTGTAATAAGGTGGATAAAAAACACACACAGAATGACAATAACTCTGTTTTAGTTACTTACTAGGTAAAGCTTAATGACAAGCATAATACCCAGAAAATTTAACTTAAGCATAACAACTAACAAATAATTAAAATAAATTCATCGTCAAGTGTCACGGTCATATCGATACACACAATAGTAATTGTAGCTTCTGAACCAGCGAATTTAGCAAGCGTATGATCGCTCAGAGCGCGTACTCGGCGACTAGTCTAGAAATTATAGATAACGGCAGAAAAATTAAAACGGTTTTGGCCCTTGGTACTTACTGGAGTAAACAGTATGGCCCTAAGGCTGGAAAGTTTGGAGACCCCTGCTCTATACTATCGCGTGTTTTGTATGGTAGGATATTTCGTCAAAAAAATGTGTAGTTAGCCTGCTAGTGGCCTAGTGATAAAGAGAACAAGCTAAATTGCAAGAAGGGTAAAAGTTCAAATGCCCTGACACCATGTGCCAGTGGTTCTTAAACTTTTTTTGGTTCGCGATCCCTTTTCAAATTTAAATGTTCCCAAATACCCCGCCTTCGATGTGCCAAAACAAAAGATTAATGAAAACAATATTGCATGAAGTTTATATTTTATTATGTTATTATAATAAGCAGTCTTTGAAAAAAAGTGTAAATAATCAAAAAGAACTAAAAACTGAATTAAAGTGACTTTAGTTCTTACAATATTTTAATAAAAACAAGCAATATTAATAAAAAAAAAGTTAAAAAGGTTAACTTTTAAAGTGCAAATTAAAATAATTTAAAACGAGCAATTTATAAATTATAATTATAACTGTTATTACTATTTAGTTTATATATTTTATTTTTATTTAGTTTATAAATTTATTTATATTTTATTTAGTTTTTATATTTTATTTTTGCTTATTTAATTATCATTATTATTATTATTATTATTATTATTTTGCGACTGCCAAAAATCATTCTGCGACCCTTTTGGTGGTCGGGACCTCCACTTTAAGAACCATTGCCGTGCGCTGTAATCACTGCTTAAAAAAAACTCGGTTCTATTAATAACAAAAAGTTTAAAAAATTAATGCGCAAATAAAAAAAAAAAATTCAAAATAGGTAATATTTCACATTTTTGCGACTTTCTAAGAACTTTCCACTATGCCCTTGTGGCTCGTGACCCCTACTTTAAGAACCATTGCGATGTGTTGTAATCACTGCTAGAAAAAAATCGATGGATATTAACAACAAAAAGTTAAACGGGTTAATTTTTAACTAACAAACAAAAAAAATTAAAAACGGTATTTTTCCAAATATTTTTGCGACCGCCAAAAATCGTTCCACTATTCCCTTAATCGTTCTTCTTTTAGAACCATTGACATGTGTTCTAATTGAAATTGAATTGTGTGACATATGTTCATTGAATTGTGTTCTCTTGAAAAACTTGGTGAATGTTTCATTATCAAAAGTCGCGCTACTTAGTGAAGATTTTCCGGATTTTTCCCTCTTATAACACACAAATGCAAAATAGTTATCACTGAACTAGTTATCGCTCCAGGAACATAACTCGTCCACTGCTACTTGACAGGGACTGCTCATGGAACAAGAGGTCCCTGATGTACAAAGTAGCAAGTCAAGAGAGAAATCGTTGTGATAAAAATCTTACACATAATCGCCTGCATATTTCTCTTAATTTGAAATTGAATAATGGATTCAATTATCTTCTCGATTCATCTTTCTTATTTTCATTTTCGCGAGAATAGATCGGTGTGACCTGAATGCAAATGAAAAAGAATGAATAAACCAAGATGAATGAGTTACATTTGAAATTCGAGTACGAAAGCTCGATTTACATAATACGATATCTTCAACAACATTAAAGCTTATAAAAGTTACGATAGCATATCAAGTTTGTAAACACAGAAAGTTGTAATTGTCCAGCGCTCAACTTGAGTGATAATAACAGATGTATTTAAACACTTGTTTATGTATGTAGTTAAATGTTAGTTTAACTTATACTCATTGAATTGAGCGGAACTAGTTTAAATTCAATGTTACAACTCGCTCAAAATAAATTCAATTTTTCAGTATAATTTTCAATAAAATATTTTATACAGAAACTCATGAAAATATCTAATTTTCTTAAGGTCAATTTTAAAGATTGTCCTTCGCAAAATAAAATTTATTAACAAATATTTTGAAAAAAAATTTTTTTAATTCGACTGAAGAAAAGGGATAAAAATTAATAAAAAATATTTCTTTAATGCGAATATAGATATTTAAACATGCAACTTAGCAAGACAATAAAAGGGCAAGCTTGATCTCCAATTAATATATTATAATACAAATACTAGTTACTTGCAGTAACTTACTATTGCAGAACTTTTATACACATTTATACACTGATTATATACATTCAGACATTTCTATATATCTATATCCCTGAGAGTCCTCCAGAAGACACTACTTAACGCATGATTTGTGGTCCTTATAAAGAAGTTGTTAACAGATTACATTGAGCAAATGATGGTAAAGAAAGTGTTCCTGTTTTTTCATTTATTGAACTATAAATCAGTCTCATCACCAAAGTATATAAGTTTATATTATTAACTTTATTTGTGGCCTAGTAGTCGTGTATGCAAGGTCAAATGTGGGTCTTTATCCCTGAGAATCATACGAGAAGGCACTACTTGACACATCAACATATGGTCCTTATAAAGATGTAGACAGATTATAGGGAACAAATGATGGTAAAACAAGTGTCCCTGCATTTTTTTATTTGCTTAATCATCAATCAATCCCCCGTCAAAATATACACGTAATCAATCATTCCACCACCAAAGTACAACGCGAACGTGTCCCAGCATTGGAACAGTTAAGAAGCAACTTCTTTTTCCCTCACTGTCATTTTTCTATAGCTTAGTCATTTTAACTATTCATTTTCAACGACGTCACTCCTAACAACTTAATGAAGTCATGCCTTGTGAGCACCAAGTACATTTTGATTTTCAAAGGTTGCAATAAATATGCTTTTTGCTGAGTCATGCAATCAGCTATGTTTTCGCATTTGCTTCGCATTGTTATGAAAAAGAAAAGAAATTAAATTGTTCTAAGTACAAAATCGAATACACCTATGCCTCTCCTTCCGCTGATTTACACGGGAGACTGATTCCTCAGAAGATCATGTAAATCGAAATCATGGCTTTTTCTTTGAAAAACCACATTAATTGGAAAAAATACGCCGAATTCAATCGATCCTTTAATAAAATTCATACTACTGTGTCCAAAAAGTAAGACCACTTTTCAATTTAAAATTCCCGGGGTTTATGGAACTTCAATTTTTTGTCTTTTTTAAGTTGCTGGCACTGTCCTCGACATCTGTGTGAACTTTGACGTCAAAATGTTCATTAATGTTTGAGTTACGCTTGGTTTCGTGAGACGTTAAAACTGATTCCGGCGATTTTTGAAATGTCTGAATTAATTGAGCAAAGATCTTGCATTAAATTTTGTTTGCGGAAACGTATAGAAGGTTGCAGAAGGCATTCGGTGAGCATTCCTATATCGGAAAGAAATGTTTAGAAGTGATATAAACAGTTCAAAGAAAGCAGAGAACGCGCTGAAGACGAAGAGCCCTCTGTTCGGATCACTTTTCTGCATGAATATAAACTCGAACATTCTGCATCACAAGCAACACAAAACATTAATAATGCATTTAGGAATGATATAGCTGCTAAATCCACGGTGAGAGGATAGCTTTAGAAGTTTAAATCAGAAAATATGAACTTAGAAAATGGACTCCGTGGAAGACCTAAAGCTGATGATGTTTTGAAGGCAAACATTAAAGCTAACTCTACAATAACTAATAAAGAGCATGCTGTTGATCTTGGAGTAAGTATAGAAATAATTTCGAAACACTTTGCAGTACTTGGAAATGCTAAAAACTTGACAAATGTATTATACACGAGTTGACAGATAGGCAGAAATTGCAACGCTTCCAGATGTGAACATCAGTTAGTATTCGACATTTTTGGACAGTATTATTACTTGAGATGAAAATTGGACACTGTATGATAATCGTATACGCTTAGCAAAGTAGGATGCAGATTAATAGCTTAAACACCCAGACCAAGAATGCACCCAACGAAGACAATGTTGACGTTCTGGTGGACTCAGAGGTATTCATTAGGTCAAACAATTAATGGACAATATTACTGTCAACAAATTGATATTGTGAATCAGAAATTGTTATCATTTGAACCACCGTTGGTGAATCGAAAAGGAGTTATTCTTCTCTATGATAACTTAGGATCTCACGTTTCACAAGTTGCAGTCCAAAAACTGAACAAGCTGAAATTTGAGGCTCTACCTCATCCACCATTTTCACCATACTTGTATCCCACTGACTGTCACTTCCTTAAACATTTAGAATCGTTTTTAACGAATAAAAGCTTTGTCAATCACGAAGCTGTCAAAGCAGCCTTTACTGAATTTATTGACATATCAAAGGTGTTCTTGGAGACTGGCATAAAAATGTTTTGTAATCTATGCCAAAAGTGCATTTAGGTTGATGGAGTGTATTTTGATTAAATATGTTGAAATAATTTGAATTTGTGAATTTTTAAATAGTAACTATATCTTATTTTTATCTGCACTCAAAAGTTATTTCGTAAGGAGCAATCCAATAAATCAAAGAAAAATTGTGCTGATCTCGTTTTCTTAACAAAAAAAGATAAACAAAATTGTTACAGAAACTTGTTACTTATTACGACGGCGATAATATTTTAAAAAATGTATTCAAAATATTAACAAATATCATAAATTATTCTAAAGTTTCGCAAGAAGCTTTATTACAAAGACATTTTTTTTTTTTTTTCTTGTTTGATGGCAAAATGATCTAACTGTTATGTTCGAATGATTTCTTAAATTTAAAAAGAAATGCAATTTATTTTTTAAAAACATATTGCGGTGCATACGAACTACCTCTGTATAATAAGTTTAATAGTTCTGAAAAAAAACCATTAAAACCGAACACAAATATACGAATTGTTTGCTTTATTGAGATAAATAACCATATTATTAGTCCATTTCAATTTAACTCGTGATGTAGATATTACGCGAAAATTTCCATGAAAGGATTTTCTCTTTTACAAAGAGTACAATAAACTCTTTTTCAAATTAATCCATTTTTAAATCTCGATCTTTCAATTTTCAGTATAATATTCGATTGCAATAAGGTTTTTTGAACAGGGATAATTTTAAAATTTTATTTACATTTTTAAAAGAGAGAATTTACATTTTGAATGAGAAATATAGATTCATTTCACAGAGCTAGGGACGCTATCTGGAAAATATTCGATCAACCTTTGTTCTCGAAGAATTTCACTATTGTGACAGATGGAAAGCACCCTATTGGGTATTGTGAGCGTGACAGGTGGAAGGGTTGTTTAGCTTTATTAAAGCCACACCTAGCAGAGAAGTTTGTTACAACAGTCATTTATTAGTTTCCTCTCTTCTTTCCATAAAACTTTCACCCTTATTTCAAAATAATATCCTTCCAATTGATATTTTTCAATTGAATAACTTTGTGAAATATAATATTAATTCAGTCCAATAAAGGCTAATTATTTGTTGATAGAAATAGCATGTAATAAAAACAAAAATGTATAGAAGAAAAGATGCCGCAAAACAAAATTACATAAACCATTGAATTGGTGCAGAATCCTTCAGATGCATCATGTAAGGCTCATTAGTTTACTGAAAAAAACTCGTCTACTTTTAATGAGATTTACTGAATTGAAGAGAGAGCGAAGACTATTAGTTTTTCTTCAATGTTTATCAATCTGTTAGCAGGAAACTAGCTATCCTCTGGGATGTGTGATCTCGTTTAGTATGTGTTGAAAGAAGAATTGCTTCTTAGTAGAAGTTAAAAGTACTTCCCCAGTCCTATGTGGGTGGTGAATCAGATAAGAATAAAATGATTAAATGAGTTGTTTATTAATTACATCCTTAATGTCACGTACTATTTAAATACAATTTCACTAATCATTCTAATGAATACGATTTATGATAAATGAAGTTTTGAATGATAGAAAGTTAGAGACATCTAAATATGCATGTTCCACATTACCAAATGAATCAAACTCTATTGCTATTTATAGTACTGCAAGCAAAAGATATTAAAATTATTTGAAAATAAAATTTCTGTCACTGCGAATATGCAATAATTTTCGATTGAAATGTAATTGAAAAATCTAAAATAGCACTTTTTTTTGCAAAAGCATAGTTGCTTATTTGCTTTTCAAAAATTTTAGGCAAGTTTTTATAAATGAAGTAGTTATTATTCATCTATATATTTCATTTTCTAACATCACAGAAAACATCTTAACCTTTGAAACTATTCCTGGTATATTCCATTCTTTTATAAAAAATTAACTTTTTGTTCGGCGTATTAGGTGCATGTTCCATTAAAAACAGAGTGATTACACCAGTTGAAACTTTATACAGCATTTTTATGTCAATATTCGTAAAAAAAAAAATGTATCGATACACTATCATTCCTCAAGGATCCCCAGTAACGCATTGTTGTCTCCTTAATAGTTGATAAACTAAAAAAATCAAAACAAATCAGGGCATTGTTTTAAAAATTATTACTTATGATCTTACGTTTAAAGAAAATCATTGTTTACGATTTATTTAAGGTAAATAATTGCTTACAAATTCCCATTAACGTATCATTGTCTTCTTAATAATTAATAAATTGAAGGACCAAAACATTGTTTAAAAAAATCGTCAACAACAATATAACTGAAACAAAAGTAGAACGCTATATTAAATCTACAAAGATGCATTGAGAACTCTCGAGATAAAACTAATTAGTAAAAATGAATATCGTAATTTTGTAAAGTTCACCTGATTCTTGACATCAGATATTCAAATGTAAGAATGCTACATAATGTATCAGTTTTAATTTTATAAATAATTTATTGATGTTAAATTCATTAAAAAATTTCACAGAGAATCCTATCAACAAAGCTATAAATATGAGAGAGTTCAAAGTGCCCAAAGAAAATTGAATCCATCTACATTAAAAGAAAATGAAGTCGTGTTTTCTCAAAAAAGAGCCTGCACTCTCCAATAAGTAAGATTCGTGTCTTACGGATTGTTATTATTACTAATCTATTGAAACAGGCTCGGTGTAACAACATGTGTTCAAATCGGAAGTACCTTTGCTTGAAACGATTTTTTTTCCTTGTATCGAAGGAATCAAATCGGCACATTTTATCCACAATTTAAAACATTTATACGAAGGAAATGTTTCAGACTTCAGCCGTAATTAAGTCCTCAATTATAGTATAATTTCCTGTCGATATAAACAGGACAATTAAAAATTAAACCAGAAGCTTTAAAGCTTTTTCTTCAAATGTGAGCTTTTATTTATTACGAAAATGCTTGAATCATTTATGATGTATAGGCAATTAGATGATTATGCAGAGGATGCATAGAACTATGCAGATGATTATGCATAGAAATTTTTTAATCAAAATGCTTCAAATACAATGATAAGTAAAGTAATAACAATAATTTCTAGTTTTGTAATACCATCAAAATAATTTTTAATACTTTAAAGGTAAGAAATTTTATTTGATAAAAGAATAGCTGCAATTTTTTTTTTTTTTTTTACTACAAAAGCAGTAAACATTATTCTGTATCTGATTCATGAAGTTATATGTATCTAAATAAATGCACAAATAATAGTGATTGAGTGAAAAATTTAAAAATTGTAAGACCTTGACTCTCTAATCTCTATTTATTTAAAATTCTTCAGTGTAGTCTCATTTTCTATTCTTCCTGCAATCTGTATTAACTCGAGTAACGCAGTGAATAATCTCTATTGTGTGTATGTAAAAAAGAAAAAAAAAGCCTAGAATAAATATACTTTGGAAGTCCTGGCATGACACTGATGGATCACATGACTAAATATACTAATTCGTATTATGCATCATATTCTATCAAAGTTAGAGAAAACTATAGTAGCAACTTTGACATGTAAAACGGGTTTTCCCATTTTAAATCATATCTACGTGATATTAATAATCAAAGGAAAATGTGTACTATGCTAATGTTTCTCGCTGTAGATCTTTTAATTTCTTAAGATATATAATTATAAAGCATTTTAATACTAGTTATTAAAGTTGTTTGAATACAATGTAACAAAGGCTATTGTGCAAAAATGCTGGAAGTATGTATTCCATGTTTCATAAGTTATAAAAGCCAAAAGGTGAAGAATGTATTGTATAACCTTGCCTTAAATGATGCATTGCACAGATGCCTTAAATCTAAATTACAGAAGTAATATTTGCATTTAAAAACATTTTTCTGATATTTTCAATCAAATAATGGAAGCTTATTGTACAAAGAGTTTTTTTTAATTATCTTTTTTTTTTATTTTTTTATTATTATTATTATTTTTTATTTTGTAAAAATTTAACTTTTAGCATGTGCAATGGATTCCGTCAGTCATCGCTTTTTCTGTTTCTTTGAATCTAATAACTACTCAGAGTAATAAGTGCCTCAAAAATAGCAGTTAAAATTAAAATCCATTCATGCAAAACTCCACATATTCGATCCATCCTGTTTTATATATAACTTGTTGACTGATATAAACTTGATCTTCTAAACAAATATTTTTAGAAATTTTTGTATTTCCTGACATTAATATTTCCAGAAAAAGTGTGTTAGATGAGTATTTGAAAATGAACTTGTATTTGTATCATGTTATTCAAAACAAACAGTCTAAAATTGTCACAATGGTTCTGAGCTTTCAAGCTCCTGTAAATGACGAATGTTTTATGAAATTCTTACATGCATATGTCATCACTACTTGCAAAAATTTCTGTATTTAATACAGTGGCCCATAATGCTTATTACATTTTAGTAAAAGTACGATAAACTTTATTTCCTTAAAGCAATCATGTAGCTAACTCGACTGAAAGTTTATGGAATTGATGTGATGCTAATTTCTACAGGAATGCTCAGGTTAAATCGGAAGTACTTCTTTAAAAATTATGTTTTCAAAAGAAAAATTACATTCTTGAGTTGATCTAATGATTTTAAAGACTTCTATTGATTTTATTAAATGTACGATAGAGTTCCTTTCCTTAAAGCAATTAAGTAGTTAATTCGACTGAAAATTTATGGATTTGCTCCGATGTTATTTTGTACAGGAATGTTCATGTTAAATCAGACATATTACTTTATAAAAATCCAGTTTCAAAGAAAAATGGTAATCTTGAACTGATCTGTGGATTTTAGAGACTTCTAATAGCTGACTTATATGAAATAAAGCCTTCAGAAAAACTATGTATGCTGATTATGTAATAGTTTTTAATTAAAAACATCTTACGAAGATATTTTTTTTAAATTTCTATAAAGAAGCCTAAATTTTGCATTAGTTTGTAACAAAGGTTTTAACAATATATTAAATAGAATTAATGTATCAAATTAAAATAAAAATTAAGACAATTCTTAGCACGAGATCTTCAACATTTAAAAATTAAGATGAGATTGTTATTAAAGACTTCTTACCATTATTAATATCATGTTAATAAGATTACTTCATTTCATTGGCTACTCCCATATTTTTTATCTTCAGAGATTTGTCATAAATTAATTTTTTAAGCTGCTTCTTTTTTCTTGAATTGAACAATATTGCCCAACTCATTAATCAAAGCAAATCCCAGAGTTAATTAAGTGATGCTTTTTAAAAAGTAGGCGCTATTTATAATCCATGAATCCATTCTAAAAGTTAGAGAAACGCTGTGAGTTTTAATGACTCCATATGAATTTCAATGTGCCCCAGTTTCAACTTTTAATTACTTGGAGGCTTTCCATCTTCCAGGGGTGAAAAAAGGCAACTGGATACCTCTTTCAATCGCCGATTCAACGAAGGGTAACGTGACGAGAATTCATTCTGTATGATGAAGTCTGGAGCATACACCTTAATTTCCACCACCGAAAACCGCAAACATACACATACACTGACATCGAATCTTGAAGAAACCTTCAGATCAGCCTACCGATAATGACCATTACTCTTACATAATTCATTTTCCTTATCAAACAGTGTAATTAGTTAACATGTCACTTCCAAGTCACTAAACTTGCAAAAACTTGATCTATCTATCACATTAAAATAATCAAAATATGCATATATATACTTATTTATTTATTCTTTGACAATAATCTATCTTGGCAATTTAGAAACTAAACAACGAATAGACTTCTGAATCAGAAAAATATATCTATAGCGAATGAGAAAAATACTAGTTTTTTTAAAGATTAATTTATTTGTAATGGATGGATGATAACAATATAACCTGTAGGGTAAACATATATATATATTAATGTAATTAGAGGCATCGATCGTGATTCCTCTATATCTATAAATGGTGAGAAAAGCTCTGCTATATTAATCACTGCGCTTTGTAAACATCATGATGTAGTACCTTGTTCCCGATAGGGACCGGGGATTCAGCTTCTATGATTTTATTTCAATGATAATCTATAGCAAGTGCTTGTTCATACTGAATTTCTTCTAACAGCAAAGTACAGAAGTTCTAATTTAAATTTATTTCTATTTTTTATTTTGCAGGCACATTTTATCGTATTAAAAGAAAATCAATTAAACAAATAATATTTTGTAATCTTTATATAAATAGAAACGAAAGATTTAAATATAAGGATTTTTAAAAAATATATATGCGTTTAACTTTCAACTTAAATGGCCAGCTTGCTTAATGTGGTACAAAAATATAAAAAAAAACCCTCCTAACATTTATTATTTTTTTATTAAGTCACTAACGGATATAAACAGTCATCGCACCGTTATATAAATTTAGGAATTTGGAGTTTAGGTAAATTTTACTAAGAAAAAAATATCCACAATAAGTGCAAATTATAGTGATGGCAAATTGTAGATGAAAAATTATTGTAAATAACTATTAATAAATAAAATTAATTTAGAAAGTAAAATATAAATAAACTTATATAATAGAACAACTGAAACATGGGTGTGTGTAGTGGTTCGAATCCACTTTAAACCGTAGATCCCGGTCTAATAGGATCGTAGAGCGTTGCGGGGCATTGTTACTCCTCGTCCGTGGCTTATCTTCAAGTTACACGCGCCCCCTGGTCTGTGCAGCGTTTGCCTTAAGGCATCTAAGACGTCCATGTCTGTTTGCCAGCTGCATTGAAAAAATATATATATTTACAATTATTATGGGATTAACTGAAATTAAAGCCAGTTCAAAGAATTGAATACATTATTTTATCCAAATTCAATCTTAGTGGTTGACAGCTAAATAATTAATTTCAAATTTTTGGACTTAAAAATAATTATGGAAACATGAATTGCTTTCTTACTTATGGCCACATGCACATTATTCAATCAGGTGTGTAAATCAATAAACTCTGACTTTTGCCACAACCTAAATCTTCATAGAACCAATTTAAATGAATTAACTGTATTTTCGGGATACTTTTAAAATCAAGGGTAAAAATAGTTACATTTTGAAATGAAATTTTAATTGAATCGCTACAAATTATAATATAAAAATACTTTTCACTTTACTTTTATATTATGTTTAAAATTATTCAATAAATTTGATTTTGCTATTTGAAATGCCTTAATAATTTTGAGCTTAATTGATTTTAAAATATACATACAGCTATTTTAAAATAAGATACTATAACATGTATGTTTATATAATGAGGAATATTTAAATATTTTATATTCTTCATTATATAAAGAATGAATGAATTTTATAAACAATTTAAATATTCAAATATATAAATATTCTCAGTATATTAAAATGAGGAATATTTAAATCAAAAGACATTTTTGATTTAAATATTCTCATTTGGCAAAGTTCTTGTAGTCTGACCACCGATCTTGCGGAAAGTTGGATTCAAAAATAGAGGAGGCAATGTCCTTTAAAAGGGACTTTAATTACAATAAAAAGAATTTTAATTTTAAATAATTAAAAGTTTGTATTAAACGTTATTAAAATACATGAAAATAAATTAAAAAAATCCCACTCTAACTATTATACTTTTTTCTTTCAAAGTTCTTTTGCGCAGAATATCTGAATAGCTCTTCTAATAAGTAGTCAATTTGCCCGTTTCCGCCATGAAACTAGATATTTACCATTCTAAGTTATCCGTGGTTGGACTATATTAATGTAATTTTCATCTCTTAGGTAAAAAAAAAAAGAAAGGTAGATGTGATTATTGCTTAATAATACATTAAAATGCAAAAACCTGTTAGAATAAACACATATTTTTAAATAAATATTTTTAGGCATGAATATGAAAAAAACATTCATAACTGAAAATCATAGGACTAATTAATCCCTTTTTACACTGGCTACTACAAAAATCGAATCAAATATTGAAACGCTATTAAATTAATGCAATGTCACGCATCAATTTCGTTAGTCTCTTCTTTTAATTATGTTATATTATATTTTTATTATATAAAAAAAAAATGAAACATTTATTATGCTAGACGATTTTCGATTTTTTGTGCGGCCTGCGGCCAAATTACAATGAGTACATGCGGCCTTCTCTAGTCTGTGCATCCCCGTTCCCTTCTATAATTATACAACAGAATTTTCTTATGAGTCTGTGTTTTGGCAGATTCTTAACTAATTACATCTCATTCTAGATGTAAAAAGCTTGTATTGTAGTGACATAAGAAACGAGCAAAAAAAGCGTCTGGCAAATGCATTGTGCGATAGCAGGTGTGAAGGAAGGTACAAATGCAACACCTTCAAATCCCCATTTGGACCTACATCCAGATCCTTCACTCTGTTAACCCTGGCCAAGGACCCAGAAGCCCTTTATAAATAAAAATACTAAAAAACATTATAAACTTCCCAATTAAACTCGGGAGGTAATCATTTATACATTAGGTTCCACGCCTATCATCCCTTCTTTCTGGTGTCTTTCCAACATTGTTTCAAATATTTCCATTTCTAATCAGTTTCTCAACGAATTTTCATTTCTACATAAGTTCCCCAATGAATTTTCCATTTCTATATAAGTTTACCAGCGAATTTTCCATTTCTATATGTTTTCTCAACGAATTTTCTATTTCTATATAAATTTTTCAGTGAATTTTCCATTTCTATATGTTTTTCAAGGAATTTTCCATTTCTATATAAGTTTTCAAACGAATTTTCCATCTATATGTTCCTCAACGAATTTTCCATTTTATATAAGTTCCCCAATGAATTTTCCATTTCTATATAAGTTTACCAGCGAATTTTCCATTTCTATATACATTTTCCAGTGAATTTTCCATTTCTATATACATTTTCCATTTTTGTATAAATTTTCCATTTTTCATTTTTATATGTTCTCAAGAATTTTCCATTTTTATAAGTTTCCGCAAATTTTTCTATATAAGTTTATCAGCGAATTTTTCATTTTTATATGTTCTCAACGAATTTTCCATTTCTATACGTTTAAGTTTCGTTTCCAATGAATTTTCCATTTCTATATAAGTTTTCAAACGAATTTAGCATTTTTAAATAAACTTCCCAACGAATTTTCCATTTCTATGTGTTTCCCAGCGAATTTTCCATTTCTATATGTTTCCCAACGAATTTTCCCTTTCTATATAAGTTTCTAACGAATTTTCTATTTCTATATATATTGGTATATACGTTTCTAACGAATTTTCCGTTTCTTTATAAGTTTCCTAACGAATTTTTCATTTCTTTATAAATTTTAAACGAATTTTCCGTTATGATAAAAAAAAAAATTTCAAAATTTCTTGACTTTATCCATTAAATATTCCATTTTTTTGCAAATTTCAGATTAGGGTTAACTATGTCTATCAGTAATCATATTATCATTTTCCAGGACATTTTTAATTTCAACACATTCACAGAAAAATAAATAAAGGGTTTTAACATAAAAATGAATGTTGGTAAAATTCAGAAGTCTTCGACTTACAATGACATGTGAAGATTGCGAGAGAAAACAATTATAATTACAAGAAGCTCGGTCTCATAATTAACCTAATATTACAGATTTACAAAAAGTTATCAGCTCATATAAAAGTAAATCCTTTGGGTCAAGCCATTTCTAAAATAAAAGAACAGTAAGAAAATGAATAAAATACAAAAAGAAATTCAGAATACCGAGTGATGTGATAATTAATTGAGTACCACTACGCAGTATAATTAAACGTAAGCTTGATTAATTTTGTTTATTTTGGTGTTAATAAATATTTAAAAATAATTAAAATAGAAATAAAAATTTTATATATCTGTACACTTTTTTTGTTAATTTTTTATTTATATAATTAATATTTCTATAAGCTGATAACAAATTATGACTTTAAATTTCTACACTTTAACCTTTTAAAAATGGAACTGAAATCAAATCTATTAAAATACACTGTTCAAAACACTAATAAACTAGTAACATTAAATTATCAAAAGTAAGAGTTAAAAAAAAAAAAAAAAAATGGGATATGAGGGTCCGTATGAAAAATACATATACTTCCGACGTCTTAAGCCATACAATAGTAATAAAGTGGGGAAAAAAGAAAATTTTAGCTTTCCACCATATTGATTTATTTACAACCATAAAAAACAAAAGAGGGTGCAAAAAGGCAAAATCACGGAGCGGACATAAAGTATCAGTACCAAACTTTGGAATCAAATATTTTGAAAGTATAATTATAAAAGCCGAAGAACAGGGACTGAATGTAACAACAACATTATAAAATTGGTAGCTTAACAGAAATTACAGCAAAAGCAAACGTGGTATGTAACCCATTTCACTGCAAAAGACCCTTCAGATTGCAACCCGAAGTTTAATTCAAGCTGTTCTAGTTTACTCCATCATGTTGAATTGTATCCTGACCACTGGTTTGTATTTCGTTAAATAGAAAGTGCCGTCGTACGTGCACACAAAGTGGGCATAAAAGCATTTCATTTGGGGAAAAGATGAATGGAGTAACGTTCTCTTCATGGTCGTAAACGTTTCAAGTATTATGTACAACCCACATCAACAATAAGGTCCATGCATCAGTGCACAAAGTGTGATTACATTACAAATTGAAAATGCATTAAAAATTGATGAAAGGTAATTCATGCTCTATCTTTAAAAGATCGCCAAACAAACGACAAAATGTTGCGTTAGGCAGCATGAATGAATCATTTTAACAGATATATGCATAATATACTATTGAATTTTCCATTCATTTAGATAGTATACAGTAATATGACGACAAATGTAATAATGATATGCTTATACGACGAAAAATACGGTAATTTCTGAAAATAAAAGAGTTGTTGCAAAGAGGAAAAGAAAAACATTTGCTGAAATGTTATCTAAAAAAAAACTGAAATTAATCTTAATAAAAATAGATTAAGACACAATCACTTCACCCTATTCGAGAGTAGATTTAAGCAAAAATATCTGAAATAATTATTTTTTGCATTTTGTATTTATATCGTTAATTTATAGCGTAAGTTATTATCGTTGTCATATTTATATCGTAACAAATAGCTTATAAATATTTAGACAAATTTCTATATATTTAAATACCTTAAACTAAACGGAAGTTAAATAGTTTTAAAAGCAAAACTTACATCAATCAAGAACAAAGTAAAACAAGTCCCCGGATTTAGTCTGGAAATACTTGCCTTAATCCAGCGTTGCAAATTTGTAATTTGACCACCGATTGTGTGGAAAGTAAAACGTCCGGTTTAACGGCGAAAACGGATAAATCTATTATTTGTTAGGTATGCTAGCCAGACATACATGGCACAAAACATTTGAAAGAAAAAAATTCAATAGTTGTGAATTTTTTTCATCTATTTTTCTTTAATATTATGTCATTTAAAATTTTAATTATAAAAATAAAGCTACACTTATTTTAATTGTTCCAAAATAACTATCTTTCCTATTTCGCCTCCCTGATTGAATCCCCTTCTGACTTGATACTTGCCAATTTTTCACAAAAATTGTTAAGCAATATAGGGGAGTTGTAAAGATTATGTCCTGACATAATCTACAATGCTTCTAATGTGTACAATATTGTGCCACAGATTTACAATGTGTACAATATTGTTACAGACAATGTGTGTGTACACAATATTGTTACAGTATTTTAAGTAATGTTTAATGCTTACAATGTTTTTAATATTTGCAATATTTATAATGTTTTTAATGTTTGCAATATTTACAATGTTTTTAATGCTTACAATATTCACAATGTTTTTAATATTTGCAATATTACAACGTTTTTAATGTTTGCAATATTTACAATGTTTTTTAATGCTTACAATATTCACAATGTTTTTAATGTTTGCCAATATTTACAGTGTTTTTAATATTTGCACATTTACAGTGATTTTAATGTTTACAATGTCTTTACAATGTTTTTAATATTCAAAGTCTTCATTGAATTATTCATATTTTTTTTCTTTCTTTTAATCACACAAACGGTGAATACTTTCATTTTTTTCTTATGAGAAAAAGTAAGATATTAAAACATTTTTTCCCATCTGTTATCACTTATAAATAGTTTCTTCTAGCAATGTGTACAGCATGGTATGTTGCTTTTCTTTAAGCCAGCGACAGCCGAGAAAGTGATGAGTTTACATCCAGCGCGAATCCATCAGGTGCCCGATCATCCAAATGAATAAATTAATGCGATGAATTCGATAAAAACTTTAGATATTTTGATTGATTTTCTTCTGCACTCATTCTTAATATTAATTTTAAAAGGCAATTCTGTTAGTTAATTCACTGATCAAAAATTGCAAAGTAATTAAATGAGGCAACGCACATTGAAACAACACGGACAGACAAATTATATTAAAATTTTCAGGAAGTAATTAATTTTTGATTGATGTTTCGACTTGCTAAAAATTGAATTACTCCCCTTAGAATTTCTCTTATCAGAAGTAATTACATTTAATCGTTTCTTGATATTGGAATAGAGATTTGGTTTGGTTTGGTATGTCGCTCCACGGTCTTTTAGTACATTTTAGTCTGATAACACAGGGACCTACAGTTTAACGTGATTCTAAAAACCATTTCACAAACATCCATGTCACAGCCAGGATGAGAGATGGTAGTTAATAATCATTATTTTTTATATAATCCCTCTTTTTAATTCGCAGAAAATTGTATCACCATAGTTCGATTAATGATTGTAGAAAACTAGCAAGCGCCAAGTCGAATGGATTCAGACAGAGAGGGCTAGCAGGAAGGTACATTAATTACAATAAAAATAATTTTAATTTTTAACTATTAAAATTTTAAGTTACATAAAAATTAAAGAAAAATAGATAAAAAAGAATTTCGTAATAATTATTGAACTTTTCTTCCAAAATGGTTTTGCTACCTTTCGTTTATGCCTGACTAACAACCCTAACAGAATAATCGGATCCGTCCGTTTCCGCTTTTAAATCGAATGGTTATATTTCCATGTCGCCGACTGTCAATTTGAACTTTAAAATAATATAGACTGTAATACTTTCTGAATAATACAAAAATGCTTTTTAGTTTTTGCATTTTGATGCTTTTTTATACATCTCTTAAAATTATTTTCTAAACCGTTAAATGACGTTAGATCATTAGTAGACCGTTACTTTCTTACTAAACGCAAGTAAATTATACATTTAAAATAAATTATGTGATGTTTACCAGTTTGAAGCTTCATAAAATCTGTTCCTTGTTTTTTCTTATTTGAATTTGAAGGATTTATACATTTTAGAATGACATCACAACCGTCTTTTTCATCATATATCGCACCCGAAGCTTTATATGGGAAAAGGAAATTATAAATTTCATTTTGTGCACTTTTGTTTTTCCTTCTTTTCCTTGCTGTATTCAAATTTTTAATAACCAATTTTCAACTGAAATATTTCTTCTTTTAATATACTTTACTCCAGGCAATCAAATACATTGCAGCCACATTGCCTACAACAACTCCGCGGGCCTGCATATATAATTATATACCCCATATTAGATTTAGACCCACTATGTTATTGTTTTGTGGTGGAGGAAAATTGAAACAGAATGAGTTATTATTATTGTGTTGGACTATTGATTCTGACATGTAAACACGGATATAATATAATAATGTATAATGGTACTAAACGCACACTGTTAAGAAATATGTAAACACCTAAATGAAATTATAAAAAAATATATAAATATATAAAATGAAATATAAAGTAAGATAAAATATATATAAATATAAATGAAATAAAAAAAAAAAAGAAATAAAAAAATATATAAACATAAATGAAATAAAAAAGGAAAACAATATAAAAATACAGAAAATATAAATGCAGGAAACAATAAATGAAATAAAAAATGAAATCCCTAAAAATATTTATTTGACTAGTGCGATATGTGTATATCGAGCATCAATTTCCTCTTTGACTCAGATTTGCAAACTGGATCGAGACATTGGGCATTTGCAAATAGTAATGGTGTGCTTGCAGGTTATAGCTTCCGTTATGTCTGAGCATGTTTTGTAAAGCTTTGATCAATTTCATTTTCGCGACGATTCGCAGGTGTCAGGTGAACCAAAAGCGCTGACAGCTGTGTCGATTTCTCAAATGGCAAAATTTCTCTTGTGGCGTAAATATTTATAAAAATCTTATTTTTCATCTCAGATACGTGTTTCAAAAATCGTACTTTGAATTACTTTGAAAGTGGAAGTGAACATATTTCAAAATGTTGCTTTCAGGGCTTCTTGATCTACACTCGTAAAATGTATTGAATCAGTTTCTTGAAAGCAGCTGCTTTCTTCACCACTTTCTGCACATTAGATAGGAAAACACATTTTTTGGTAAAAAGTGTGAGCACATCTCACGGGCCAGAAAATGTTAAAGGTGTGGCCGCGGGCTGGGCCACCCTCCTGCTTTGCTCCTGGAAAACAGTGATGACTAACCCTAAGCTCATTTTTTAACGGCATAATGTCTATTCCTTTAATAATAAATTGTATGTAAATGTTTCTGGCTTCCCTGCTTTATTATTAATGACCATTGTTATTAATTTGCGTTATTATTAACATTCTTAAATAATCATTTAAGTGTTAATATTGCAATTATTCATCCATTGGTAAAGATGTTAATATGAATATATATGTCACATTGTTACCACACTGCTTAGAGATAAATTCACTATATGTTACATGAATAATTTACATACCATCTTAAGCTTGCTAAGATGATATTCGTACAAAATATTTAAGTGTTTCCTTCCTTGCAAAATTATGTTTTGTTTATCATATAACCAATTTTAACTTTCAGTTTTTTTTTTCTGGTCATTTTTTCCTTTTGAAACGCTGCCTGTCAGTATTCGATTTAAAATTAATTAATGATCCTTTTTATTAAATATATTATACAGAGTATATATTCTAATAAATGAGATCTGTCAAGGCCATTGAAGACGGTAAGGGCAGGTAAGAAGTAGATAGTCTGTATACCAGCATATTTTTTGTAAATCAGTAATTTATAATATTTTTTAAGTAAGCATTATATGTTGTAATGGTTGGCATTCCCCTGCAAATGACGTGTGAATTTCCCACACTCATCCGTCGCCAACAGTTGAAGTATTTTGGAATTCACGTCGCCAGTCTTAAACTGTTAATAAATATTTAAACAGATTTTTACTTGACAAAAATTACCTCGGACATCACAAAATAAATAGTTTTTTCCTGTTTCTTTCCTCGTCATTTTCCTTCTTAAATTATGACTTCG
>BPLR01007702.1:0-23984 GCA_021605095.1 Caerostris extrusa
TTCTATCATTGTTTCATGGGAAAGTGCCATGAAACTTTAATAGAAATATGCCTAATGTTTCACTGCCATTGAATGCATATATGTAAAAAATGGACATTTGTCTTGTATTAAACATTTTAGCGTTGTTTTGTTGTTGTTGTTGTCTTGCGGTACAATGTTTCATGAAGAAAATGTCATGAAACATTGATAGAAATAAGACTAATGATTTTACTGTCATTGACTATATATGTTGGAAACTGTGAAGATGTCTCGTATTAAACATTTTATCGTTTATCTTGTTTTGTGGTACAATGTTTCATGGAAAGTGCCATGAAACATTCATAGAAAATGTGCCTAATGTTTACTGTCATTGACTGCATATAGAAAACTGTGAGAAGATTTGTCTCATATTAAACATTTCATCTTTATTTTTTGTTGTTACTGTTTTGAGGTTCATCGGTGGGTTTTTTTTTTATATACCACTTAATGCCACGAAAACCCCACTAACGAGCAACGAGGAGAGGCATTGCCTTCTGGGAAGACTTTTAGAGATAACTAGCCCACACTCTTATATTTCAGATGGGAAAAAATGGAAAACTTCTGTCAGTCAATCTGACTTCTGATGCAAGGATCTTCCATATACTGTCATAATTGAGATTGAATCCTCGTTTCTGAAGCCAGTGCCTGCAACAACGCAAAAAGTGGGTTTCTAACTTGAACCTCCTTGCCCACCAGCTGTGCAAGTTGCTAGAAATTACGCTACCTGCTATATGTCCAACTCGCAACTTCTTTTCAGTTGATAACTAGAGAATATTATGTGAACAAAAATCACTGCTTTAATAAACAACTAGTGATGGAGTGTCACATCATCTACTGGCTGGAAGCATATGAGAGATAAATAAGGGGTAGGTAAACAATGGCGGTAATCTATTTCTACTTCTCATGAATTATTGTAACGAATTCAAAAAGACATTATCATTAATTGTCCTATTATCATTAAATTATTAATATAATGTATAAAATTTATGCATGCATTTAAAAAATTAATTCGAAAAGTTATATTTAATTAATTATTTGTAATGTTCTATTAAAAATATAATAAATCTATCTACTTTGAATTTTAATGTAGAATTTTTAAATTGGATTTAGTTAAGAACTTTATATTTCATAGTAAAAAACAATACAACGCTATGTTGCTTTTTTAGTCTACAGTTGGCTATTTATATTCTTTCCTCGTTTCCTTTATCAATTGTTTATCTCTTCCATGACAGCTGTGACCAGCTACATCCAAATTTTTATTTCATTCAAGAAACTAGATAATTAAGATGGATGGATTCCGTTCGTTAAATAATAAATCAATATCAATCACGTCGTACTGCAGCCTACACCAATTGATTGAGTTGATTTTGAAAGATCGCAGCCATCGAAACACACGGAAGTTTTACATTGGTTTGGACTTATAATCGACTCTGTTCTTTTTTAATTTAATATTACTTGATTAAATTAGATCTAACACAGAAATTAATTTAATGATACAAATGAAAACTAGATTAAAAAATATTTTCATCCCACGTATTTAAAATTACCTTACAAGACTCTTTTAAATTATTTTTAGAAATATTTGTTTCAAAGCACATTGCCTGTTCTCCTAAAATTTAGACTTATAAAGTTAACTATGTAAATTTCCTTTAAAAATTCTCTCATAAAATGATGCTATTGCCTTAACTTTTCACTACACCTTTTTTTCGTAGGAATCTAATTTAAGCATCATTTTATTAAAGTTATGAAAAATAAAAGTTATACAAAACATATCTGATTCTATAAAATTCAAGATTTTGTTGGTTCGGTAATAGAAAACATTAAGATAAAAAAAAATGTAGTAAGAATAATTTACACACAATTCATATAGTTACAAAAAAAAACTGATGGTTTTTAACAGTTTCTAAATTAATGTAAATAATTTGGAAAAGAAATGGAATTTAAATTTTAAAATGTTTTTAAAAGTCAAGAAATTAAAAAATAATTTTGACGGCTAGTAACAAAGATTCAATTTTATTTGAAGGTATATTAAACTGAATATTTCTTCAATCATCACAGCTTAAGCGTAAGATTTACTATAATTGTCATTAATGTAACATGTACTATCTGTGTAAAAATTTACAATATATTCTAAATTGCAATGTGATGATTTTATAAAAATAATATTATTTTACTTTTAAAATTCGTAATTAATTGAATTTTTAATATTAATTTCTTAAAATTTGCAAACTCTTTTTCTGTGTTGGGTCATTACTCAATGCTCAAGTTCGCGTTTGGCCCATAAACTTGTTATCAACTTTATGCCATGGCAGAGCCATTTCGAAGGGTCTGTTATATTCGCAGGTGTGATTGCAGTTTGATAAAAAGAACCCCAGGCATTTGCAACTCCCCTTTCACTCCATCCTTTAAAAGAACTTTCCCTTCTATAGATTTAATGGTCCCATACCCAGCAGATAACTAACTATTCGACGTTGTCTATTAGTATTCTAACCTAAGCTCTTCAATTCTGAAGCAAGCTATTCTCATTTGACTGCTGCTATTCTCATTTGATTGCTTATATTATGTTACTGGTAAAATACATCAAGGGATTTGTATATCAGTATTATGTCAAGGAATTCTTTCTCAAATACCATCCATTTGGAGATGAATATGGTAATATTCTATATTGTTGATATAGAATATATATATATATGTAGATATGTGTAGAATATGTAGAATGTATTATTCATTCAACATGTTCTAATGTATTCTGTATTACATTCATGTAATGTATTATATGTAGAATGTTATATTCATAATATGATATTCAATGTTTTTAATATACTAGTAGGGAATATATCATATATATACATAATATTGTTGATATTATATATATATATATATATTTTATAATACATGTATATATATATTTTATTTATTATATATATATAGTAATCACTTAAAGTGTTGCTTTTTTTTTTGTGAATGTTGGCTTTTTTTCGGAGAAGAATGTTTTACGTGCCAAAACAATTGCGCAAAATTATTTTCTGTTTTCTAAACATTATTAAACTATAATTGAATTTCTTTTTTTCACTTAAACATTCAACAATGATGTAGTATGTTTCCTTTATCTATTTTTGTCATCAACAGTAAGATCATTTATCTTCAAATACCCATAACAAAGATTGCTATTCTAAAACATTTTTATCACTTCTACTAAATAATCACTTTTCAAAAGCTTTTTCAGTTCTATATCCTATTTGAATCTGGGACTTGAAAACAACATTCGCATTGTTTTTGGGCAAATTTTCCTGTCATCGATAATGCTTTTAAACGTATTTGATAACAGCAAATAGTGTCAACATTTCTAAAATATTTCATGAGTAATGACCCCACATTAGCAATGAACTAATTCAAAAACATCCTGTTTACCATCCAGGGTCATAGAAGTGCCCCGAAACATCTATGAATGCTTCCTTTCTGTAAAGAAACACTGAGGTTGCAGTGTCTGTTGTGATAGATATAAGACAGACCACAGATTCCATTAAATTATACAAATTTTATTTTACGACACAAATAAAACTAAGCAAGATATTTAAAAAAAAAAAACCGCTCAAGACAAAAATATCAGCTATATTTTTATATCTCTACATGGCCCCCGTGGCACACACTACCACATCTTATCTGCAATATCGGCAACTGTCTATGGGAAAACCCGTCTAAAGGAAAGGGTCTTGACATTAGCCGTTGCTCGTCAACAAAAACAGGCTCCAAACTTTTGTGGGCATCTAGGTAATAAGTCATCTGCAATAATTCACAACTCAGTTCCTCACGTCTTCTCGCCTATTCATGATGGTGCTATACCAGTCAGTATAAAACTGTTATTCGGAATAAGTTTTGCTTATTTCGTTAATGAAATAGTTACTCAAGCGACTATCGAAAAATTTCATCGTAATTATTGTTTATCTAAGATTCAATTTTTATAATTACTTTTCTCTATGATAAAGATCAAATCAGCCCAACTATCTGCGTAACGTCCACACAACCGAAAGGATGTGAGTTTGAAGGCAATAATTCATAACTCAGTTCCTCAAGTCCTGTTGGCCTACTCATGATGGCGCTATACCAGTCAGTACAATATTGTTATTCGGAATAAGTTTTGCTTATTTCGTTTACAGAAAATAGTCGCTCACGTTGCTTTCGTTTACGATTAGCGGAAAAATTCCATCGTAGTTGTTGGTTGTGTATCTAAGAACCAGTTTTTACGATTAATTTTTTCTCTATGATAAAGAATCAAATCAACGAAACTATTCGCGTAACGTCCACAATCAAAAGGAAGTGAATTTGAATCTCGTACATCTGTTATCTACCTTTATGACATGTAACTTATTTTTGCCTTGCCGACTGGCAACCGACTGGTATACTGTAGTTAGGGCTTATTGTATTTTTACTCCCTTTTTCAATTCCTTCTATTAGCTCACACTCTCCCTATATATATCTTGTTCAAATTTTCAATCGTTCATAAAATACTTTTTATTCATCCACTCAAGTTCGAATACATTTTTTCCGACTTGTAGAGGATGACACCGAGGTGTTAATACAGTTTTCAAATAATTAATAAATTAATTCAGTAATTAAATTTAATTAATTTATTTTTTTTTTTTTTTTAGATTTAAGTTATAATAGATGGCGCTAGATGTAAGAGGAAAATGTCAACTTTATTTGTAAAGGACTTTTCTGCAATATAGTGAAAAAAAAAGTAGGAATTGACTTTCAAACAATTTTTTTTATGTTACTTGTTTATATAAATAAGAAGCTAGTTAAAAACTTAGCAAAAAAATATATATAATCTTAATTTTTTCTACTTCTTATATTGGCGTCTGCAACTGGCCCTATTTATATCGAATTTTTTAAGCTTATTTTCCAATTTTATTTATTTTTCTTTTAAAAAATAAATTCATTTTAACTTTTCAAATTTTAATTTTTTTTTTTTTCTCAATAGTATTTATTTTTAAAAGGTTTATATTATTATGCAATTTTTTTCTTATAGTCTTTTCTAATATTAATTATGCAACCACATTATCTAAATAGCTTTATAATAATTCTGATTAGGAAGTAAGCGACACTACATCTCAACGAAACTCATTAAACGGTACACCAGTTTTAAAACGTAAAACAACTTTCAGTAATGAATAGAAGATTTTTTAAGTTATAAATCAAAAGAACAGGAAATAAAATAATATCTCCCATGCCTAAATAATATTATGTCGTTTATGTGGCATGAATCTTAAATAAAAATAGATTATATGACTAGAAATATTATTGTTTGTCAATAAATATTGATAAATGGGCTCACTTTTACAAATAAATCAATTTGATTATACATCCTCTCAATTTCTGAAGAATGACAATTACTTGAATAAGACCATCTTTCTTTTATTTCCTAAACAATTTTGTTTGGGAAAACTTCACACCAACAATGATCTCGGAATTCGTGTTAAATCAACAGATCCTTTCTATTCAAACGACAGTGAAAACAATTTGGGGAAAATACCGATTTCGATTTCGAACGTTCCGTTCTGTGAGATGTGTTCCAATTTCCTTACGTTCCACACTCCGTTAAATGGTGGCATCAGAAAATTTTACTTCCGGGCTGTTATGTTGGTAGCGAACGCTTTCACGTATTTATTTTAAAGTAGTGCAATCCTCAAAGTGTAAAAAAATGCAAACAGTTCAGAAAGTGATATCTGGGTTTTCTTGCCTGTCTTCCTTTTGTCCAACTCGCAGCAAATCTGACCCTCGTTTCTTTATCGATTTTTTTTTAGAAATGGAGTTCAAAAATTGCATGTAAAGCGTGGGAAAATAAAAATCCTCCCTTTCTTCATGAACATCAACCTAGTTTTTCTTAATTTATCATCGGCAATTGTTCCTGCAGAAAATATTTGTCGAAAAAGAATGAAATTTGCAAAATAATTTTTTTTCCCTAAGAATGTTTTTTATATATTTTTTTTATGGTAATGATAATAAAAACTTGTTTTAAAATTTTTATTATAACGTATTCTTTCAATTATTATAATGAACATAATCAATTTTATGTATGAATCAAAAATTAGGCTTGATTAACATACAACTAAATAACCAAATGACTATTAAGTGGAAGATATTCATTCATTCTCAAAATAACTAAGTTTGGTCTTACACATTGGCCATAAGTCAACAGTTAAGCATCATTCTTGTTCATTTATCAATTCAAAATAACTATTTGTTAATTAATTACTGTTATCTAAATTATTGATTTCCCAGTTATATTACTTTTAGAAAAAGTTAAAGTACAAAATACGTTACCAATGTGTTAAAAAAAAAATATGTTACCAAAAATACCAAAATATGTTAGCAAAAAAATACCAAAATCTGTTACTAAGAAAAGTACTCAATATGTTATTCCGTAAATGGGCCTGATGGTTGAATGGCTAGCTCTCTGGCTCTCGGTGCCATGGATAGTTGTAGTGGTTGGGAATTTACTTTAAACTATAGGCTATCGTCTAATATGAACTGTACAGCATTGGGCGTACGCTGAGAGCATTGGGCTGACCCTACTCCATTAAAAGAAATCATCTCCTGTTTAATAATCTGCCAATAGGTAGACGGCCATGGTCCAACAGCGACTGTAGTAGTGCCAGGGAGTTAGTTATACTGTAACTACTGAAAACATGCTTAAAATTTGGAATTAATTTGTTTAATCTAGTAAAATACTTAAAACATTTGAATTTTTATGCCTCTCACTGATATTTTTTTTATAAACGAATTAATAGAAATTTGTATGTTATTGTCAGAATTTTACAGAAAACTACATTTGCAAAAGGTAAATAATTATAAAAATATTAATAAATAAAACGCATTGATCCTTTTTCTATAACAAAGAACAAATATTATAAGTAAGAAAAGAGCATCTCTTCTTTTTATGATTTTTAAAAAATGAGAAGTATTTTAATGAAGAAAATCGTATAAAGAAATCTAATATTCATTTAGTCACAATTCTGTAGGAATATTTAGATTTTTATTTTTAAATATTTAAACTCACATCAGGTGTTTAATCACATTTCTTTTAAAATAATTTAATTTCTACTAATAAAAAGAAAATAGTTATTCAGTTCAACATTTGAATAAGTTTGCTCAATGTGATTTGAGGTTGGTTTTAGAAATTCGAAAAAACAACAACTTTAGACTGTAAATACTTTTCAAGTTTCTCTTCTGTTCTGCAATCAACATATTACATATTGTTACTTAAGTGCGTTACTTCATTTCTTAACAATTTTAAGTTACTATTTATAAAAATTAAACTTAGGTTTCTGTCTTAAGTAAACTAAAAATATTTTTAAGTTGCCCCACACTGCTTTTGCAGCTATTAATAGGTAATTTTTCAAATATCAAAGTCAAACGACGAATCTTGCAATCATGCCCATCCAAATTTCCTACGCTTTTCACAATGGCCTTGCCCTAAAAACTAACTAAGCAAGTTGTTAAAAAAAAAAAAAGACTTTCCTCTAAACCCTAAAACAGCCCACTTTCACTACAATAAAATTTCCCAAAGTCATCTGAAGGTCATCCTCCCATCAGATAGATTCTAAAATTGCTCACACTATTGCTCAACAACACCTCAATTTCAGATAGAAACGAAATTTCCGAGGAAAGTTCTTTTCTCAAAATCAAGAGGCCCCCAAAGATTTGAACAGATCAACGTTCTTTCTAGCCATCTTCATAGCCTGAGCAACACAAGCGGGGAGTCACCTATCCATGCAGGAAAAAGTGAACCATCACAAGTAAAAGTTGTGATTAAACTGGGTCACATTCTTTTTTTTTTTTAATCTGATTCTTCCTCTTTCAAAAACACATCGCCATCTCTGTACCTTGTTGATCTTGATAATCAATTTTTAGCGGGCGTCTCAATTGTTCCAACTTTTCATCTCAGTTGTTGTTTTTTTAAACTGAGGGCATCTATTCTCGGACAGGGTCGGTTCAGGGTCTCAGATCCAGACATCGGTCTATATTTAAAACTTGTTAAGAATTAAATTTCAACTTGTGGGCGTGGTGATGGCAGGGGTGGTTCCATAGAAGAAGAAAAATGGAAAGTGCGTGGTAGATTTGAATGATGAGTTCGAGAACTTCATTGTGTTCTAGTGACACGTTTAATTAAGGTTGCGATGTAAATTCGATGCCGCCTGGATATTTAAAGGGTCATTTTGGAGCCTGTTTAAAAGAGACAAGAAGAGGAAGCGTGAAGTTCTGTCTCTTGTAGCAAGTTGGGTTAATTGTCAGTGGGTGGACTTTAAGTTCTAAAGAGAAAATCTCAGCAAAGGTTAGGCTCCGTGTCTAATTTGAATGTAGGACAGGGGAAACCAAAATAGGAAACATGATTCACTTGCAGATGGAATAGTTCATTGTATACTAATAAATTACGACATACAAATGAGTATCACTTTATAAATAAACTTTAGATTTATTGCTCTCTTTTACTTTTTAAGTTTTATTTTTGAGGGTACCATAAGGAAGTTTTATTTATTTATTTATTTTTTAGTAAATTTAAAAGGTTAAATAAGATGTAGTTGCTATGATTTATTTTTATGACGTCTGTAATGTATTTAAATAACATTGCATCAATATTATTCATGTCTGGCATGTACTTTCTTGAATATTTCCATACAAGAAAATAATTTTAGGCCACGAATTTTCTATTATTTAAATGAAAAATAAAATAACGTTTAGAATATTATACATATTCTTAGGCTATTTATATGCATAGTCATTCTGAGTAAAATTATATAATATTTAATTTGAATTGTTTACGTTACTTTGCGTTTATATTAATGAAATGCCTATAGAAAATTACATTAATCCACATTAATGTAATGTTACATTAACCCACATTACTATTGAAAATGCCCGACTCGTGGCTCAGTGGTAAGGTGCGCCGATGGGCTGAGTGGCAAAGTGCATAGGGCCGAGGTTCCATCCGCTGGCGACATTGTTGTAGACATTGTTTCAAAAGAGGAGCCTTGATGAAGTTTGGGATGTTCAGCCTCTTGCCTCGTGA
Source organism: Caerostris extrusa (assembly GCA_021605095.1). Taxonomy (NCBI): domain Eukaryota; kingdom Metazoa; phylum Arthropoda; class Arachnida; order Araneae; family Araneidae; genus Caerostris; species Caerostris extrusa. The sequence continues at coordinate 9,089 of BPLR01007702.1, forward strand.
GGTGAACTACCTGATGGGAGTTTTCCGGGTTTTCTCCCATAAATGCGCACACTCAAATGCGAAGTGGTACCCTGTAAAATTCCTCCTGAAAGGCCCTGCCCTCCTCAGCGACTCGCAGCCAAGTCAGACTTCTACCTACGGGGGCTCCTTCACAACAGAAGTTGTTCGCCCTTCTCCTCCTTCCATGAGTAGACTACTCATGAGGTGTCCGTCCCGCGCTGCCGGACACTGAGGATTAGTCACAATAATAACATTAATTTTAAAGTGTTTTGTGTTATTTTTTATGAAGAAGATAAAAATTATTTTTTACTGTCACTAAATTTATCTTCTTTTGCTGAATTATCTTTTAAAGAGGCTCCTTTAGCGTTACTTTATAAAAACATTTGGACCTATCTGCAAAATTCTTGTTGTTAGTCAATATTATATGCGTAATTATACTAAACAAAAATTACTGAAACATTTCAGATTTTGCATGATAAAGAAACTTAAAAATTGAGAAATATTTTTGCTTTAGATAATCATTAATTAATAGACGTTTTAATTGTCTTGCTATCTAAACTCAATTTTATAAGTGCCTATTAATAACATTGTATGAATTGTTATTGGTTTGTCATAAAATCCTAAGAAAATTTTACAGATAATTTCTTTTTAATTTTAATGTACATGAATTTAGCTGTAAAGACGAGTGCTCTCCTTTTCATGTTGTTATCATAATTTTACTATATAACTGCTGAAAAACAATTTTTTTTCAACTTGATTGAGAATTTTTTTTTTTCTTATTTGAAATGATTTTCTATAAAACTTATCAAAGAAATAAATTAAATGTTCTCCGTATTATTTTGCCCTCAATTAACTAATGTGACGCCCTTTAGCGTAAAATCATTAACCGCATTCATTATATTATCTAATTAATGCATGATGGATTTCCATAAATAAAATTTTCTAACGCTAATAATGAGTGAAATGACTATAATGACAAATCTATCCACAAAACATTAAATGCCTCATCTCAGATAGTATCCTGTGGATCCTGTGGTATAACAAGTTGAGCGTCTTCAGATTTAGTTAGTGCTGACAAGGCAAACATGTTATTTATTATGATGAATGATATGGTGAAAAACATATCCCAAATTAAAAACGTTCACGAACCATTTAATTTTTGGAGTTCAAACAATGTCCTATTTGGTAATGCAGGTTAAATTGTTTTCATTCAGATTAGGTTACAGTTGACGGATAAACTGTTATGTGTTCTGATAAATTACATAGCATAATTAAATTCCAAACAAAAAAGCAATATTTGCTTCGTTAACCAAACGACTCTAAATTTGTCATCGATAGGTTAAAGTTAACAGTGCATTTAAAACGAATAATATGAAAGGTAATGCATTATTTTAAAACAATGGATTGATAGTAAATAATGTCAGAAGTGGGTTATTGAATAAAATGATCAATACAGGTTGTTCCTGAGTTCATGGGTCACATTTTAAGGGAAAGCAAAATATCTATATTTACATTATTTTTATATACACTCATGTCCATAAATTAAGGATAATTCAGAATCACACAGAAATTGAACTCTAAAAATAAAAATTTCACCTGTAGAATTATCACACACATCTTGAAGAAGAATATGCAAATTACAGGAAACCACCAGATGGCGTGGATAGTACGTCACAATGACGAGAGTGTAAGAGAGGGGTATATAAGGAATGGTGGCAAAGAAGTAAAATTGTTCACAAGCGCTTTAAAAGCCTTTCAGTGCAATAACCGCATAGTTATGGCAGAAAGGAAGCATTTGGATGATTTTTTACGTGGTAGAATTATCGGACGACTGGAATGTGGACGTACCCAGATGAAAGTATCCGAGGAACTTGGAATCACCCAGAGTGTCATCTCCAGGCTTTGGCAACGATTCCAAGATGATGGTAATGTGAGTAGATGTTACAGCACAGGTCGCCCCGAGTTACAACGCCGAATGAGGACCGGTATTTAGCAGTTACTGCCAAAAGAAACAGACGGAGCACAGCATCAGACCTGTCTCGTCAGCTCTCTTCAGCTACCGGTACGACAGTTTCAAGGCAGACCGTGTACAGACGCCTAGGGTACATTGGTCTATATGCTCGTAGGCCTGTCAGATGTGTTCCACTTACCGTAACTCACTGTCGCCTGCGATTAACCTGGAGTAGAGAGCATGCATTGTGGACACCGCAACAGTGGTCTGGTGTGATATTTTCCGACGAGTCCACGTTTAGTTTGCAGTCTGATTCTCGCCGGACTTTCATATGGAGAGCGCCAGGTACCCGTTACCACCAAGAGAACACCATTGAACGACACCGTTACGGTGGTGCAGGATGGCTCGTTTGGGGAGGAATTATTCTTGGTTCCAGAACTGACCTGCATGTTCAGAGTGTAACGATGACAGGCCACATCTATCGAGATGTCATTCTAGAACAACATGTACGTTTGTTTCGGGGCGCCAAGGGTGCTGAATTTCTGTTTATGGATGACAACCCCGTCCTCACCTTGCAAACATTGTAGACGAATGCCTTCAATTGAGGATATCACCCGTATGGATTGGCCAGCTTACTCACCGGATTTGAATCCAATAGAGCATGTGTGGATATGCTTGGTCGACGAATTGCAGCCCGTCAACCCCCTCCCACCTGTCAACCGGAACTTCGGAGGGCATTGCTTGATGAGTGGTGTAATATTCCCAAGATCAGATTGATAATTTGATACTCAGCATGCCTAGGCGTTGTAAGGCCTGTATTGCATCGTCCGGGAGATATACTCCATATTAACCATCATACTAACCCTGTTATACGGTTTTTTGTAAATAGGTTCTTTTTTGAAATTTGCTCCACTAAGTAAAAATCGCAATTTTTATTAATTATGTCAAACATATAGCATCTTTTTTGCTCTTTTTACCTTTTGTTTCATAAATAGACTTTTACAAATAAGTCAAATTTGTTTTGCTTCTGTCTCTTTCTTTGCCTGAACTTCATTATCCTTAATTTATGGACATGAGTGTATATAATGTAAAAAATCCTTTTATGTGTGTTTTATGTTGGGGGGCCTGAATATTTGGCTAGCGCTCTGGTGCTCGGTCCACAGGTTTCGGGTTAGTCCCGGCGGTGCCATGGATGTTTGTAGTGGTTCGGGATCCACTTTAAAAGGTGGTCTGTTTAGCCTAAAGTGGTATAAGATGACCGTAGAGCGACAAACAAACCTTGTAGCTTCCATGAATATATGGCATAATGGCCGAGTGACCTCCGCTTTGTGCCGCAGGTTTCGGGTTCGAGTCCCGGTATTGCCCTGAAGTTTATGGCGATTCGGAATCACATTAATCCATTGGTCTCTGTCTAATATGACTGTAGAGAGTTGAGCGTAAGGTTGACATCCTAACCCCTGAAAGAAAACATCTCCCTGTCTTGAAATCTGCCATTGGACGGCCTTGGCCCAATGGGGCTGTTGCGCCAAGAAAGATATATAATATATGAAAAATTCTTTTAGTATTTTATAAAGAAATAAAGAATATTCCATGTGGAGTTTGAAATGTTCGATGCGGGGTCAAAATGAAAAGTGTAGGAAGAAAAACAGAAAAAAAAAAAAAATGAAAAGAAGCTTTTATTTACATAATGATTGTAAGTTTTAAATTGGTCACCATCAACATTTATAAAGTTCTGTCAGCGTTTAACAAGTAATGGGCAAAACCGTTTGAAGATGCCAGATATTTCCTGAACAGTTGCAATAGCGAATGAAATTTTTGCAAAGAGGTCCTATCGGTGTCAGTCGGAGTTTCATAGATGAGTTCCTTGAGGTTCCCCCATAGGAAATAATCAATACTTGATAAATCGAAGGAACGTGCTTGGCAAGCGACTGATCCATCTTGTCCAATCCATCGAGGGTCAAACGTGACATTAAGGTAATTACGCACGTTGGTGGAGGAATGGCCTGGAGTCCCCGTTGTGCTGAAACTACATGGCCTTTTCGAACTTCAACTGGAATATTATTAAGCAGTTCTGGTAATACCTTTTCCAGAAAGGTGTAATACGTCGTGCTGTTGAGTAGATGGGGTAGCAAGTATGGACCAACAATAATCTCATTTACAATACCTGCCCATGCATCAACAGAGAACCGTACCTGAAAAGTATATGAATGTGCAGCATGTAAGTTAGAAGTGCCTAACACATAGGAATTGTACAAATTAAAAACTCCGTCCGTTTTCAATGTAGATTCATTTGGGAAAATACATTTGCAAAGAAGCTCGGAGTCAGTGGACTCTACTGCAAAAAAAAAAAAAAAAAAAAACATTTTCGACCCCACATTGCCACACACAAAATTGCTTTTTAAGTGCATTTTACCTTCCATTAAAGTTTGGTTCATGAATTCAGGGACAACCCAGATATTTGTCTCTCCTTTGAATTAATGATTTTTTTTTAAATGAAATTTTCTGTAATTTTTTAACTCCGAAATTTTATCTGAGATTATTCGTTGCTGACACGACCGATATTGTAAACAAGTTCAAATGTGCAACCCAATAAAGAAATTGCTGTATTATATTGCCAAGAGAAAAGGAAAAGAGGATAAGCCTTCTGGTAGAACTGTTAAGGGTAATTGTCTACCATTTGCGTGTCATATTGAAGTAAACACGTATTGAAGTATCAGCTAGTCGGATTGCCGATGTGATTTTCTTTATCACTATTATCACAGAATCCACTCGTTTTTCAAAACAATGATATTAAAGCATACCACCAGTTGACAAAAATTAAAATGGCTTATTCGCAATCTAACATGTACGTATTCCTAATGGACAAAATATTTCGTAATTTTTACTTGTTTTATTGTTATAAATTTTCTGTATTAAAAGCACTACCAGCTGCATTTATTTCCCTGTTTTAAAGTTCTTTCAACGACAATTTTTATCTATAGCGTAACGATATTTTGAAATGTTTTATATCTTATTTCGAAGGATTGTTCTCTTTTTTTTTTTTTATTATATTATTTTTTTTTTCATCAAGACAAGAAATACTTTCTATAAAGATAATCGCAAAAAATACAGAATATAAAAATTATTATACTTAATAATTATGCATATTAAACATTGAGTAATTTATGTATTAGAAATTATTTATACAAATATTTATTTATTTTTATTTTGTAATAATTATTTATTAAAACAATTTTTTTTTTTTTGTTTTATTAAAAAAAAAAATAATAATGTTCCTTTCAATAACTGACTTTTAGATTCAAAACAAGCACAAATTCAATAAGTAGAAACAGAACGAGTAAAAGTGTCCTATTTGCTAATGAATTGTTGTTGAATAGCAGGAAAAAAAAAAAAATTAAAAAAGCCCACACTTTCAAGGGAGTGTGAGTTCCGGGAAAATTTTTTATCCTCTCACTAGAAAGGGGGAAAACCGAAAAAATCTGGGAAAGTTCGAAAGGAAATCTCCCATGAAGGAATGAGATCGCAGATGGGGGAAAAAGTGCAGCGCACCATATATTTCATTAGAGAGAGAGAAAGTTCCAGTAAAATAAAGATTCGACCCAGTTACAAATTACTTTTCACTTTCACAACTTTCCTTGGGAAGGGAATACCCAGAATTGAAAAACTTACTGGAGTTTCTATCACACTTGAAGGATTTGTTTTGATTATTTTTTTCTTTAAATGTGGCAGTGCTTAACACTAAAAGAAATTGGTTCAATTTATTTTCCTTCGCTTAATATTAATATTGGAGTATTTCAAAATGTTCTTACATTGATTTTCAAAATACAATTATCTTAAGACAAAATATATTGGGAAATATATTCCTGACAAACAATATAAGTGTTAATTAATTAATACCCCCATTTTTAAGTCCCCTTCATTATAATACATCCCTCCATTTCGGGCAACATTTCATAGATCAAAAAGATTTCATTTCTAATATAGCTTTTTATTTATTCCACGGCTTAGAAACCAATTCAGTAGATGGTCAGGACTTTGTTAATGTGAGTTTTCATCGGATTGTAACATCTCACATTCATAAAAAGCCAGTTATTGACGTTTATAGAAATACAGCTAACCTGAGCGGGCAGGAGATCAGGTTTCCGATGAACTGGCATTCTATGCCGTTAGATTTTAGTATTCTTAGGAAATCCACCGGTGATGCCTCTTACTGTTAATCAATAGTACAGTAAGTAGGATTTCTCGGGCTTCCTTTTACTGAATATGCCTTGCAAAAATAAGGGGTCATTGATTGGTACTAAAATTGATAAATTCTGGAAAGGCTTTGATATTTTGATCTGAATGGCAAAATTCTGGATAATTACTTTATTAAACTTCCCTATAAGTAAAATTGATAATTTTTAATCACATGCATGAAGAAATAGCTTGCACAAATCACTACAATAATTCACTATACAAATATATAATAAATAACTCCCTATCACTACAGTCCATGTTGGGCCATGGCCGTCTGCCTACTGGCAGATTCAGAAACAGGAGAGGTTTTCTTTTTACGGTTTAGGGTTGTCAGTCCAACGTCCTACAGCCATATTAGACTGCAACCCACGAAAGTGGATTACGAGCCACTACAAACATCCTTGGCACTGTCGGGACTCGAATCCGAAACTTGTGGCACCGAGCTCTAGTCAATCGGCCTTCAGGCCCCTCTATATAAATATAAGGCCCAGTATATGATGAGCTAGTCAGTTCCTTTGCATATCTGTTATATTTTTAAAAATATCCCTTATTGGTGTGTTTGTTTTGTTTTCTAAATATATAAAGAATCGTAAATTTGTAAAACTTAATTTATCCAGTTTAATTTACCACAATCTTCTATTTGCACTGGTTTCCTAAAATTAAGAAAAAAATCAAAAAAATTGTGGTAATATTCAGTTTTATTCAGTGGAATTGAATGAAATTAGGCAAAACATTGATCAGTTAGCACTTCGCGAATTAGACTCAAAATAAAAACAATAGATTTATCTTCTGTCTTGAAAATGTAAACAAAAGCACAAACACACGTACACAAAAACATAGTATATGAGTTCAATTTGCCATCATCTTCAATATGGAGTGTTTTTTTCTTTCTAATGCAGCTGGCAAACACAGACACTTTGGTGTTGGATGCCTTAAGGCAAGTGCTGCACAGACGTACTCACTTTGCATTACCCAGGGGGCGCGTGTAACTTGAAGATAAGCCCCGGACGCGAAGTAACAATGCCCCCGCAACGCTCTACGATCTTATTAGACCGGGACCTACTTTTTAAAGTGGATTCCGAACTATTACAAACAACCATGGCACCGCCGGGACTCGAACCCGAAACCTGTGGTACCGAGCGCCAGAGCGCTAGCCACTCGGCCATTCAGGCCTTTTTCAATATGGAGTGTCAACTATATGTATTTCAACTACTTTTTATATGCACGAGAGGGATTTATGCTGAAAATGACAGCTTTTGTCAACTAAGTTAGCAATAAAACTCATTGCAGTTCGAAGACAGAAGAGTTGCGATTCTGAATCTTTCAAATCTGCCTACCTCATTGAAATGACTGGGATAAGGGACTCTTGAATCCACGAATTCAATGTCAACTATCTTGGCACATACGGCTTATACATTTACACATATACACTATCTTGGCACATATCTTGGCACGACATAATTTGGTGTTTCAATGACACTATTATTTGACATCATTATCAGTGACACCATTCATTATTGATGTACATTTCTGTTGTATTAATGCTCGTCTCTATAAATACGTAGAAAGATGATTACTGCTGGGGAACTTTCAGAGTTTTCCTGTATTTGCATGCTATACAAGAGAAAATCTTGATGCATCACACTAAGTAACCCGGGTATGAATACCTAATATCTACAAAGTTTACTTAATTTTCAAGTGCGTTTGTAATAACGCCGTGTGGTGACTGGAGAACAGTCCCAATGTAACCTTTTGCGTGTGGTGGAAGGCGACTAAAATAGTCACCCAGTGCCCAGGGGTACAGCTGGGTACCCTTCCCTTAGGAATTATATCAGAGACTGGTCCTCCAGGTTGGGGGCTGGGCCTAGAGCTGTCAACTGCATCCCGTAAAAATCTTCACCATTAAGAAATCCAATGAAGAAAGTAGCAAGCAGGAATTGGAACAAGGAATAAGGATAATGGGAAACGGAATCTGGATTTAACTGTTGGAATTAGGAATGTTTTAGGCTCGTTTTTGACAAAGCCACATGCACAAAGAGGAAGAGGACAATCCAAGTTGCGATGGATAGATGCAGTTGAAAAAGATTTTGCTGTGCAGAAGGTTAAGAATTGAAGGACCCTTGTCACCCAGAGGAATGCATGGAAATCTCTTCAAAGGAAAGCCTTGACCCACCCTGGGCTGTCGTGCTATTCATGATGATGATTTTTGTAATATATTCTACCAAAGAATCCAGTTATTTATCCATTAGTATGATAATCTTTGGAGAAAAAGGGACAAAAATTTGCTTTACAGAACGTTTATCTGAAACTTCTAAGGACATCCAACTAATAATTATGATAATGATTCAAATTGTATTTTAGATTTGTTATAACGGAATGCATCGAACCCGGATTATCTTTTTACATTGACATCGATACCAACCATTCATCTATAGAAGTTTAAATGTCACAGCCATCCTAATTTTTACAGCTATTTCAACACACGCAATAATAAAAAAGTTATCAAGTATAAGTTTATTGATTCACCAACAGTGTCATTTTTTTTTTTCTTCGCGATCGTTAAATAAAAAGAAGACCAACCAATCGAGGTCGTTAAAGTCACTAAACACTCCTTTTAGCAACCATTGTTTAATCATTTCAAACAGCAAAACGACCTGAGTTAAATCTAATAAAGAACAATGCGCTATTTGGAATGTTTTCACCCATTCGTTGCTCCAGTAAAGATGCTTGCTTAAAATGAGAACCTAACACCTCCGAGGTGGTTGACACAGTTTCAGAAGCATCTCCGATAACAATGCCAAACGATTTGTTGATGTGAATTTATTATGTCGCCTGATCGAATTCGCACGAGATGTTCTATTTGAGATATGAGATGAGATATGTATGTGAGATGCATTTCTATAATCTGAAAATCGTATACAAACTAACTAAAATGAAAAGAAAAGGGAGGTTCGTCCTTCAGTTCTTAATGATTATATCTGCTTAATATGTACGTGATTTTATTTCGATGCAGCTTTTAATACGGTATTACATATTGTTTATTTATGTTCATTTGGCACATTTATCTTTTTTTGCATTTTTATCTTTAATGGTGTATGATATTTCTAGGGAGAATAATAATGTATCTTACATAATGATTATTTTTAATCTCACAAACTAAATCACTCAAAGTGAATTTAAATTAGAATTCAGGTGGCTTTTTAAACATCAATAGGTTTTCAGTTTAGGTATAATTGATACGTTCCAGGAGCATTGCATCGACGTGAGATGAAGGAAGGATTGCTGAGGTGATTGCTTCTGGGAGGACTTTTAAGAGTAACTGCATCTGCATTTGCATGTCACACAAGCCCGGAAAACTCCCACAAGACTATGGATGAGAGGTGCTTTAAGGTGTCATAATCATTATCGAATTCTCTCATTTCTAAAAGCAGTGATCTCAACGGACTCCTCCAGTGGTTATCAAACTTTGGTCTTCTTTTTTCTCTAGCCGTCCACGTTACCACTGAGCCACGAGCGGATCATTTAAGATCATCATATATAAAATTAGAGCACATTTTTTTATAATTATTGCATGGAAGATATTTCTTTTCATAAGCGAAATTTGTTTAACTTATTTGTTTACTTGTCTGTGAATGTTTTCTGAGTTTTCTCCCATACAACAAAAAGGATCACGTAACCCTTAAAGTTCTCTCAGAGGATACTAACTCCTTCTATTCATGGTATATAATATGCAGAACGCGAAATCTCTGATGCAAAATAAGGAGGTAAAGTTATTAATTCGAAATAATGCTCTGTATCAAAAAGTTTTTAATAATGATTTGTGTGCGTGTGGGAGAGCTAAGTTTTCATAGTAAAGTATTATAAACGCACTTTTGTTGGATTAAATATTACATTTTCATTAATGAAAGAATTTGCAAATGCAATGTTGTAAGATGTATATTATATTTGAAAAAAAAAATCTACTTTTAATGAATCGATTGTTTTTTTAAATATAAATTTCGATTTATAGAATAAATATAAAAAAAACTTAAGAGACTAAATATAGCAATTATGAGAAATTGGTGGTTCAACTGCAACTCAGGATGTAAAATAACTTTGCATGAATAATTTATAAGACCTTTCATGGACTTTTATTGGATTCTTTAAAAAAGTTTTATCTCATAAAAACAAATGCCCCAACAATGAGAAAATTTCCGTTTTCTTTTCTTTTTCCTCTCTCTCTCTCTCAAACACACACTTTTAGATGTTACTTTATCTAGTGTAGCCAGAAATCGAACCCCTGCAGTTATGAATATTTTATCACTATAAATGCAATTAAAAAATGTTCTCCTTGTGTTTCATAATTGAATAAACTATAAATTTTCTTTTTTCAAGTCACTATTTGAATAACAAATGATAAATCAAGGTAAATATTACAATCTGTACAATTTAATGAATTTGTTGACTGACCTCAAAAGCATCAGTAAATTGAATTAAAAATACTAGTCAATGCAGAAATGAGATAACAGACACGTTAAAAATCATCAATCTTTCTTACAACGAGCTCTCTAATTAAAGCCAGAAACTTTTTTAGACTGGATTTAAAAAGGATTTCCAGTTTGTTGACACTGACCACTAGAGGGCGTTGCACATTGGCGAGAAATTATCGAATTCCAGCGCGTAGTTCAATTAAAATAACTGTGGCATCAAATTCTCATTTTCAAGAGCTGTTGACCCTCAATGATAACAACTTTAAAAATTTGGAAAATTTAAGGCTAAAATAGCCTTAAAAGCTCTTGAATAACTATTTCACAAGTTTAAATAAAGGTTTCATTTAAAATAAATGAAGAATAATAAAAAATTATTTTTTCGCATGTCAGTTAATTATGAAATGGCGACCAGATTTTGCAATTGTCGATTTTTTCACGGTATTCAGATTTCATTTTCAATGCTTATAAATTACCGAAAAGTTAAAATTATGAATTTCATTTTATTATATGTATCAACATATTATTACTGATTTCCACAACATAATTTGAATATATAAGTTCAAAAAAATTAATAAAACTATCAAAAAAAAAAAAATCAAAATTTATTTTTAATATGACTTCAATACCAAAAAAAAAATAAAATTTTAATTTAATATATACATAATATATATAATTATTTAACACCATAATATATCGTATATAAAAAGAACTATTTGTATGTAGGTATTCCACTGGAATTTAAAAACTAAACTAAAACCAACTAACACTGTAAACTAGTTAACCCTGGTACAATTTTATTTCTCTTAAATTATTATTATTTAACCTTGTGTCTAGCAAAAAAATATTTTAATTAGTTCTTTATTAATTAAACAAAAATCATGTGTCGTCACGTAATTAAACAACAATCCTGTACAAAAATCATCAAATGTTTTTCTGAAACACTTGGCGGTATCTGACTCCATCCCGGGGCGAGATTTAGAATTTTTTAAAATTAAAAGTTAATTGTAAAAAAAATAATTGAAGTTAATTGCTTAAGTTAATTATTTCAAATAATTTTATATTTTGTTCGTGAAAAGCAGTTAAAAAGACATTGTTAAAATGTAATTAATGCGCCAAAAACTTGGGTGAATTATTAGTTTCAGTATCCTTTTCGTTAAGAAAAATAGCTTGCACGAAAATAGCTTATTAAAAATAGCTTAATCGCTTACTTGTTTATATAAATAAAAAACATCCTTAATTCCGAATCATATATTATTCAAAACTGTAATTTTTGTCTTGAAAGATGACATTGTACTTGCTAAATTAACTCTAAAAATGATCGAATCATTTACCAATGGTGATGTAAATATTGTTGAATAGTTTCAACATAAAAAAAATATTTTGTTTTTAAATCAAATATTTAATATTTTTTCTATATATTTTAGTTTATATTTATGTAAAAAAAATTTCAATATGATAGCAACTACTTGAAACAGCTCAATTTAAAAATAAGATGAAATCCATAAGACTGTATCTTTTTACTAGACTTACAATAAATTAATTTTTCTTTAACTGAATAGCTAGAGTTAAGAAGTTAAGAAGTTTTGGCTACTTACAAAAAGGCAAATAAAGACAATAAAGGAAATGACGTTAAATTGTGAGCTCGTTCATTCACATAAGTTTCCTACTGTGTATTAAACTGAACTAAGTTATTATCTGATATTATCCATTGAAATATTTTAAGTAGTAAAAAGGAAATTTTTATAGAGTATTATTTTCATTTAAACTTGGAAACATTATTATAAACATTTTACAGAAATCTTGTCATTAATCTTCAATTGCATAATGATTGTACTTCAATATCATTCAATGCTAAATACTTTTATTTACAATAAATGGATAGTACTATATTTTTATTCATTATATTATAACAATTATATATTTATTCTAAAGAAAATGTAACACTTATTATTGCAAGAAGTAGTTATTAAACAAGCTGTTTCATTTTCATGTTGCACATATTCTATGCCATATTGATTGAGGTTAAAGAAAAACATATTTTTTACAAAAATATTTTGCTTTGCAGGAAAGCTTTTTATTTTTCAATTAAAAGTTATAAAATGTATTATTAGTGCATTATTTTCAATCTTTTGTCGTAAAAGGAAACTGTTAATTGTCTCCAGTAACTTTACCAGAAACATTTAATTAATTCTTCAACCAAAAAGTGCGGCTTGATGGTCAATTGGCTGGCGCTCTGGCCGTTGGTACCCACACAGGTTTCGAATTCCAATCCTAGCGGTGGTATGGGTGCTTGGGAGTGATTTGGAATCAACGTTAAGCTCTCAGTCATGAAGCCAAAATTCTGTTCTCCTACATTCGGAATAAAAATTTTATTACTATTATATTCCTGTATTTCGCCTAGTGTAAATTTCCTCTTTATTTTCATTAGAGCATCCATCATTTTTTTTTTCATAGTGACTAAAAATACGAGTTGTATTCTATAGTTCTTGGGATAAGCTTGTTGAGCATCAGAACTAAATAATTTTAAGGGGGAAGAGCAATAAAGAAATTTCATATACTTTAGAACATCTATTTTCAATGTTGACCAACCGAAATGGTAGTCCCTTTATAAAAGAGTCAACAAGTTTTCCAGGAGAAGCCAAGAGTAAGACAGTGGATAACACGTTGAGTTTCTAAATTAGAGGGGCTGCATTCTAAACCTAACTAGGAAAATTGAACTCCTATTACTATACTGTGGATAAGCACAGTAAATAACTATGTAGATCAAAATTTCGTTTCGTCGAATTTAAAGAGTAAAGATATTGATAGCAAAAAATATGTACAGCATCCTAAGTAAAGCTAAGTCTTTATGTTTGCAATTCAAATGTTGAAGTATTTAGCGAACAACAAATTCAGAAACAATAAGTTCTTAGGGTTAGAATGTCCAGGCATCAAGAAAAAATGTTTTCATAATTCGTTTTTAAATAAAAAAATTTATAGCGTCTGTTAAACGTTATAAGAAGAAGACTCTGGATTATAATCTCGAAACATTAATTCGATCAATAAATTTATTTCTATCAACACACTTTTTGGGTATAAGGTTGTAATTATAAATTTTAAGTGATTTTTTTTTTTTCCAGTATAATTTAAGTTAATCATTTGAAATAAAGTGCAACATTTGGACTTCATGTCATCAAATAGTTATCAGAATACGTTCAATAGTTTATAAGTTAAAAGTCAATGTTATTTCTAAATAAGGTCAATAAGTTTAAGGCACGTTTCAATGTTATTTCTGTGAAGGATTTTTCAATTCGTCGATTGTAATAATTTAAACTTGATATCATGCAATGTTAAATTCTTCTATTTCTTAGAATTATGAATTCTATTAGAATTATGTTTTTTATTCACTGTATTCAATTACATTAAATCAAATACATATTAAGATTTCTAATAGAAATTTAAACAGACAGAATTCTAACAAAAATTCGTGGAAATATTTACTTTTCATTCTCTTTAACCAGAGCAATTCCATGTTATGATGAAAATAAAACTAGAACTTTCTTTAGGTAAAAATTTTATTTGCTTTTTCATACCACAGTAAACTAATTAAAATTAAAAGTAAAAAAATAAATTCTTTCAATAAAAGCATTGACCTTCTACGGAATACGTTCTAAAAGAGCGCGAAAAGTAGGTCTGATATGCCCTGACCTTCCCGCTACTGATTAGGATAATAATAACAACACTCCGCTCGCTTTTATAGTTCTAAAGAAGTAAAAAAAAAATTAAATATCAAGGCTCAACTTTTCTTGCCTTCCAGGTCTAACTCAGTGTAAACAGTCGAAGTAAATCTTGCTCGATCGAACGATTCCAACAGAAGGAACTTTCCTGTTCGTTTTGGCATGTCCTCGTTACGAGGCATAGTTTTATTAGTCGACAGACGATCGGACGGCAAAAAGAGATAATAAAAAAAAAAAACGAAAATAATTCCACAGTCTCCAGTGTCAGTAGAGCAGCACAACTCTCTCTCACCCAATACGAGAGCCTATCCTTTGTCATGTGGATCTGGCAACGGCTTCGTCGGGACGTCAGATTCCGAACGGTCAATGACCTGAATGTTCGATTCGAACGCCAGTTCGAAAAATGCGAATTTCTATTTCAAAATCCTTGAGGTGTGACAAAGCCGTTATTTTTCAGCCCCCTTATCAATCAAACGGAGTACACAAGGTTGGAGAGGATGAAGTTATAAGCACTGAACGTCGCT